>JAUTCZ010028455.1:0-12894 GCA_032273805.1 Melanodrymia brightae | reverse complement strand
TTTAGACACCCCCGCCGTGGGTACGGTCCGCCATCAAAGGCCGGAGCCCGGTGCCGTGGCTGTACCCACGGCGAGTGAAACATGATGGTCGTATACTTATATTCAAGATTGTTTCATGCAGAGCTAGTGCTCCGCTAGGCTCAATAAATACATTTAATAAATGATCGTATATGCCAAATTTCCTAAACAGTTGATTTAGTGGATTTGCGAAAATTAAGAGAAGTAAAACTACAAAAATTAAACACTACGATAATAGGATTTAAGCAAAATATCACTGTTGCATTTTTTCCATGGCATAAAAGCGAGCATAGAGGAAAATCTGGTGTGCCAAATGAAAACACGCTGCCAGAAAATTTAATCCATAAGATAAACCTGAATTTCCCATCCTTGGGTGGTTCATTTGACTGTTTCTCGTTGAAAACATACTTAAAGGATTTTGAAAAATGGAGGAAAACGTTCTACCCAAAACTATAATGTTCACCGCTCTGTCACATGAAAAACCCTCACTCACCATTTTAGTGCGAACATTTTAAAGCGATATCACGTGACAATAGGGTAAAGCTAGTTATACGCAAAATAAGCCATATGTTGAACGAATAGAAACACTCCTTGTTTATCTACATATTTGCATGCATATAATTATTATATGATTATAAACATCAACAGAAATATTACCGTCATTAAATTACGTAAAATTGCGTGTTACATATCGTACAAATTCCTCGCCAAAACCGCAAGAAAAAAGTTAGAACACTTCTAAAGTCACTACTATTGTCTACAGATGCAGCATAGTGCAAATATTTGACGCCAAAACCGGTGAGTGGGTGTTGTTAATAGAGGCTACTCGCAAATTAAGAAATAGAGATGTGATGATAATATAGCTTATTAAAGATACTAAAGTACGAATGTCGAATAACTACGAACAAGTTTTGACTTCCTTTCAAAAAAATGCCGCTGCTTATTTAAATTGTACAATTCTAACTCCATGGTAACTAATACAAGAGAAAGAAAGCAATCAATACCTTGGAATAATCGCCCACAAATGCAATATCGTTCGTATGTTTCTACGCTCTTCACACAAAAGGTTACGAAGGGTTACAGAAGTCTAATAATGTGCGGGAAAAGCTAAACAATTTATTAACTAACTGTGACAAAGCTCTTCCTTGATCCACAACGAGTTCGTTCATTGATTACAAACGATGATCGGCCTTTATGGTCCCGCTGGGAGACGTCCATTTACGAAACATCAGTCACGGAGATGTGCCAATATTGGAAGCGTTCTCAATGGCTTAATTGCACTAATGACGTCGTTTTGGCCTGTTCGGATCTCTTTTGGGAATTACCCGATTCATTAGAATTTGATTTATAAACTGCTCCGTTGTAGTATTGTTGAAGACGGACACCACACGGGTAATAAAAGAGAGTTGTTATGAGATGGCGAGAGACGCCCAGGAGATTAATTCTGTGGTTAGAAAACAAATACAGCCATGTAAGCTCTTCCCGTGTCGACATAATTAACACCGTTACTTATTACACTGGATTGTAGAGTAGACAAAAAGCCACGTTACTTATTACACTGGATTGTAGAGTAGACAAAAAGCCACGTTACTTATTAGACTGGATTGTAGAGTAGACAAAAAGCCACGTTACTTATTAGACTGGATTGTAGAGTAGACAAAAAGCCACGTGGATCCAACTAAAACAAGGTTATTGTGTCGACTTAACATACAAACTTTAATGTTCAATAATGAGAAATTTCCTCAACATTTTATTATGTGTTAATCTGCCTGTGGCAATTGTTTTTGTTTAACATTGGAACAAATGGATTGTTTTATGACAAACAAGAGACTCTTAAAAATTTGTATTTTTCATATAAAGCTAGTTTGTATTAATATCGGTGTAATAAAATCTAAATTTCATTACTCAATAATGTTAAAACTATGCAAATTAGCTCGTGATTCAAGGATTATCCTTGTAGTCTAATTTTAGAAACTTCTCTCATTTACACTCTGATGTGGTGTTGTTTACTATCCGTAGATCTGCAAGTTGGTTAGAGAATCGTGATGCAATGAATACTCTCAACACCATTGGTTTGAGTTGAAGAGAGATGCTATACAAAGCGCGCACCAGAGCGTTAATAATATAAATATTATCAAAATGATCAAATATCTCCATACGCGAGAGTCCAGCTGATGTTTTTAACACAGCCGTGACGGTATACACACCTAAACTACTGTTTAAACAATGATGCCGTAATGTGTTCGTGAAAGGCGATCATATATCCCTCTTAAACTCGAAACATTAACATTAATCTGCTCTTTTCATAAATGTGTGTATGACTAGATTTGTATGCCAGTCTTGTAAATGTTACGTGTAAAAACTACTAAAAAGATAAACATTATTACAATGATGTTTCCTATTGTTTACAAATCGTATATTTTATATTATAAGTATTGTTAGATAGTGATTTGAAGCTGCACAACCTTGACATTGACTATATTATTTAATTACATGTATTTATATTTTTTTTACAAAAATTATTGGAACATTAACAAATCTGACATGTGATACAACGTGGTCGAGGTATTGTGGCACTTACTGTACCTATTCTATATATTTTGCTATTCAAAACATTAATATAATAATAACTCATGCTCTGTTCCACATGTATGTTGAGGAGATAGTAAAAGAAGGGAAGAAGACAGCAGAGTATATTCGTGTTGTTACTATAAAGTTTAGAAAAGGGAAAACAAAGAAAATTATAAAACATTATTTTCTAACCTAAAGCATGTCCCCATCTAGCTATATGTAAAGTAGTTATCTGTGACACATGTCAGAAAGATTGCTGTAGTGACACTGGATAAAAAAATCCTGTAATACCTGGATTATGTTCGTACGATCACCGTGGAAAGAGGTGAGCTCGGAACACCCAACTGTCATTTATCAAGTGCCGACGTTAGCCGGGATTTGCCGGAACATCCATACAGCTATTTTATAAGCATTTGTTTTTCGAAATGCCGTTAGTTGGTATTCAGATGATAACCTTTTCGTTGCAACTATTTGCGTAGGACTTTGTGACATCTGTCAAAAATTTGTCCAAGGGATATAACAGGAGCTTTAACTGGGGATATAACATCAATTAGGTCCCGACACATTCCGTCCAAAAGACGCAAAACACTAGACTGGTGTATGCCGCGTTTTCGTAATGCATCACTGTATACATAAATGCAGTGGGTAAACGTGACATGGTAACAGTCTATCTTGGCACGTGCATCCGTCGTGAAGTATTGAAGTGTATCGCCGGAAGTTGCTGTATCGTAACGCCATTAAACATGTTTTGTATTCCTGCGCCGCCAGGCACCGTTGGTACCGTGACGATTTAGAGCATTGATCAACCCTACCCTTACCACGACGTTCTTGTTTGCCCGTCCACGTGCTTGCACCGCAGGGGTGGTGACTAATCCCAATTTGATACACGATTTATCTCTGGGCCAGAGAGACGTGTGTGTGTGCGACCACCAGGCGTTGAAACCGCAGTGTTTGCCGATGAATTTATGCCTTCAAGGCTAGGGACAGGTTATCAAGAAGGTGTTTGCTTCGTCGCTCAGACATTTGTCAAGTTTCAATAGCCGGAAATTTGTTTCTATTTCTGTTCTCGTGGATCCCATTCGAAAAAGAATCGAAAGAAAAATAACTTGGGGGACCAAAGCAGACGTGTTAAAATTGAGAAACTTCAAACATAAGCTTATATCGTAATCTATGTTAGTAACAAATATGGTATAGATACATGTAAATACAGAATTTGAGGAGCTCTCTGTGGCTTTCTTGTTGACGTTTACGAAACTCCTAGAATTACTATAGTACAGCTAATAGTGTTGGCTTGTTTAAAGATCCCGTGGACTATAATAGCATATGTGATAATTAAAGATCGGCTTTTCAGTGTTCAAAATCATAGTGATTTCGACACGTGGCCTCAGAAAAGAACAAAAGTTGGGTATTGCATGAGTCACCATCTATGTCAATGATTCGTCGTATCGTGAAATTGCCTCTTGGTGCCTGCCATCAAACTTTTTGGAAGTTTTCACCAATCTATGAATGATATAAATAGTGTCATCAAAGATCTTCTAAGATAAAACATAGGTCTCAATATTAAATTTTGGCAGTGGACTGTGTCCATCGAGGGATGCTTGAACATTCATTTTATATAGGTACCTTTTTTTAAAACAATATTTATTAACGTACTACACACGTACATTGGGTATTGACCAACAGGCAATGCCTATATTAAGGTACCTTGATCAAAGTTTTTGTGCGGTTTGAAACATAATTATTATGTGTAACGCGACCTTGGATAGCCTTTAAATTGTCTTATTTACGTAGTAGTATGGTTTGGTTGAGTTAATACTTATATGTTTATGTTCGGTCGGACATGGAATTATATATTTATATAGCCTTCCGTCAGAACATAATGTAAAATAAGTATAGGAGTGTAGATCAGGTTTTAATCAGAATGTACGTCTGGAGTATACGGAAAGGTAATACAAAATCCATGCATCATACATAGGATTCGGAATTGTGCGTCAATCAGTTGGTTAGCTATAACTTATATATCCCATTAGGATTCAAGCATGTCTGTCATGGTCAGGCAGTCAAGCTACCTCAACAGGACAGGTGTTAGTGTTAGTATGATTTAGGAAATCCGCTACTCTTGATGAGTAGCAAATGATCTTTTATATGCACTTTCCCACAGACAGGACTGTACACACCATGGCATTTGTTAAACAAGTTATGGACACTGGTCGGTGTAAGTGGAGTCGGTACTGGGATTAAAAATCCCATATGCAACGAATGAGATCCGAACCCAGTACCTACCAGTCTTAAACCCGACGCGTTTGACCATTGCGCCACGGAGACCTGTGCGTCAGTCAATCTGAAGAATAGTATTAACTCATTTTAAATTAATGTTCTATATAAAAGATTTTCCCGTTCGTTGAGAATTCTGAAGTATCAGGATATTTTGATTAATGATAATACAGCAACAACAATTCGATAAATGCCAAACAAATCTAGATTTATAAAACACAAATATCTTTACGAAGCAATATTTCAAAAGTACAAAGTACCATGAAAAGACAACTGTTCATTTTTACAGTAAATGTCATCATTTATGAAAGAGGTTACAGAAAGGCGACTAGGCTGTATTAGACAACTACAATACAGCACAGGACCACAACGATCGCTGATTGGGCGTTAATTGACAGCTATGTTTGTGTACAAATAAAAGAAAAAGTAATAAATATTCTTCAAAGGCGCCGCATGCCCTTGACTGTACCACGCCGTTGACCATAGATGTGAAACCAGTCTAAAGATATCGGTTCATTTCACTGCAATATAGTCGTGATGACTGAAAGACGTTTACTTTGCAAACGCTTTGCATGTATGAATAGTGCAGTCTAGTCAATAATGATCCCTTTTAGTTCATCTTTTATGGCAGCGTTTAAATATTATTGCAGGTTAAACTATTTCATTAAAGGGATAATCGACTGTAACGGATTTCTGCGAATGGCCGTGTCGGTTCACAGTTGACAAGAGGAACATTTTATTCTTTTATCTCAGTGTAGTCAAAAGCCTTTAAGAACAAGTGCCTTTATACACAGGTTAAACTATATGTATTTACATATAGAAGGAAAATCTGTGAAGTGCACTGAGCAGAGGTTAAAATACATGTATTTGATTACCGAAGTGCTATTTTGGACAGGTGATTGTTATATGCAGGTGTCCTTTACAACTGGTTCGATGAATACGTCTGAAAAATTAAACTATATATTGAACTAATTATGTTTGTAATAGAATGCAAAAGATATGTAAACTCGGAAAGTGTTATTATATAGTTTATTTTTAAAAAAGATTACAATTTGGATGTAGTAGTATTACAAACGACAACAACCATATATATATATATATATATATATATATATATACATTTTATTATGTATAAAAATTGTACGTATTAAATAAGCCAACCAATTGAGATACGGCTCGGTGGCAATGCATGTGTGTACATAACATGTAACATTTATGTGTACAGATTGAGATAAATGTCAGGCTTGGGCTTGTAGCCCTTGTGGGCGTCCTATGTGTAAAACCTGAGCTAGAATGCTCACCACGGACTTCATCACAAACAAAACTTTTAAAATTAATATAACGCCCTCAACTGTATTTTATCATATGTCATAATACTCTCTCTCTCTCTCTCTCTCTCTCTCTCTCTCTTTCACAAGAACACTTCGACAAATACAATATGTTGGACTAACCATTCAAACTTTTAGAAAGATCAAGCTAAATTGGACATTGCAGAATCCATTTGGATACACAAAATGAACACCCATGTGGTCTCAATTAGCATAGCCCTGCTGGTTTTGAACTGAAAACTTTTTTAAGTGCTTTTATCCAAAGGTTCAAGCACCCCGCGCTAGGCATGGTCAGCCATGAAACTTAATGGCAATGCTGTGTCCAAGGCGGGTTTTAACACCTATTACTTTTTATATCTTTTTATAAAAGAGTTCAAGGATAATGTTGACATCTATAATACCATTCTACAAAGAAAGAGGCACGACACACGTCGATGATACGTTATGTAAACATCAAAACCATTATTTAAACATTAAGCTTTACACAATGTAAACGTTAAATAATTTCGACTAATTTCTGTCCGTAGTTTATACATATGCGTTAATATATAGTTACATACAATATAGATATGCATTGCCGAATCATAGTACCAACTTTCACGCCTGGCACAAACTTAAAGAAAACTATCGATTGTTTTCAGCTGTCGGTATTCTGTCGATATATAGCATCGATCTGGTAATTGGGTAAAACGATAGTATCGCATAAGAATACAAACAACTTCACAACCTTAATAATCGATTGGCAAAACCAATAGCATTAAGCGGATCTCTAACAAGCTAAATGACAGAAGAAATCAGATATTGGCAAGCAACAATGGTGTTGGCCACCCTTAGGGACTACTTTGTAATTCCTGACTGACTCCAGCCAATAAAATTCAAATCAGCGGAGGAATTCTTTGTCTTTAGCAATGATACGGCAAAGAGGAAGTCTCCCTGTCGAAGCCCCGTGGTGAAGTTCACACCATCAATCTCGGATTACAAAAGCCAAGTCTGACAGGCAGCTTTCCAAATTGTAATCTCATTCACTGGGATTAAGTGGTGAAATTAATGAAGGAGAATAATGTTAGGTTCGTCTAAACAGATTTATATTTAATATCAGTAAATAAATATAATAATATTTGTAAGTAAAGTAACATATTTATACTTGGATAATATGCAAAATAATTTAAATTAATCAGTCACTAAATTATCAATCAACCAATCAGTCAATCATTCAATTGATTAATTAATTAATACAGTTAATCAAGTAATTATTCCTTTAAAAAATATGAAATAGACAGAAATAAATAAATAAATAAGCAAGAACAAAAAACTAGGAAAGAAAATAATATCAAATATAATTTAACGGCACAAATCAAAGAAAAAAGAAAGTAAATTCAGAAATTAATGTACATGTATGTACATGTACTATTTATTTTTATCATAATATGTTTATGAAACAATCCTTGTCATGATACCAATTATCTTCAAGAGAATCCAAATAATCCGAACACGTGTGCGTCATTGTGGTTGGAATACGCAACACATATACGCATCAATGCTTGGATATTTGTGCAAGGCCGGAAGGTCGATTCTTGTGGGATGTATGTGTGAAATATGTTTAAAGTATGCTTTGAAGCGTGCATTCAATACAAATCGAGAAAGACTATGTTGTTTGTTGGTGTGATTCGGTTCACTCTTTCTGCTTTGTGGCCAGTGACGGTAAACCAAGGCGCCCAGGTGTGCAGTTGTTCGACCAAGCAGGGTGGGCGATAGTCCACAAAATCCGTAAAGCCGAGATTAGGACAAGAGAAAAAAAGCACGCGGACTTGCCACACAACCTAAAAGCAGATTCGAGCATGTAAATGATATTGCTGAAAGATGAAGTCGACATAGAGGCGGAAAAAGGTACAAGTCGTGAAAATGCGCCGGGGAGGTGTATTGTAGCCCGCATAAAGGTATCAAAGAGTCCGTCGGCGAGTGCTGATATTCATAATAATGGCGTATTTCACGCCATTTCAAAAGCCGCAGTCGTATTGCCAACAATAGGCTCGTATTGCCAACAATGGGCTCGAGGGATTTAACGCGAGATGATCCGCAGAAGGCCGAAGATTTGTTTGCACTCTCTTGTCACGTCTAAGTGTTCCTACGCGAGACTCGGACTGCGCTGGCGGCTGTGCTAGGCAGTCAAGTCAATTCAAGCCAACGCTCTGTTAGCATAACTTTTTTTGGGAACGTCTCTCCAGCTCGGCTTTTAGGAGCTATTCAAAAGAGAGAGGGACAAGAACTTTTTTTTTAAATGTTCTTGGGAAGACCACGCCTGTACTCTTGTCCTCTGATTTATATCTTTCGTAAAATGAAGAATAATACATAGTCGCTCTTCTCGTAGAGAGAAGGGAGAAAGAGCTCCAATAGCAGTGATCGAATGTGGCACTTTAAGAAAGTTTCCGTGTAGGCCACTCTCTGGACACACATGAATATATTTACGACCACTGTTCATTTGATACACAGCTACCTACAACTAGTGCAGAGTATCTTGATTTGCTCTTGTAACTATTACAATATGGATTGGTACTGACGTAAAAAATGACAGCGTTTCAATCATAAAATGTGTACGTTTATATAACTGAAAGAGACCCAAACACGTACGATTTTGATTTGTGAATACAAGAGAAAATATTTCCTGAAAAATGTTAATTAGTTATCGTAATTATTATCTAGAATTTTGTGCTGATTATTTGTAAAATATACTAAAATAAGGCAACGTTAATACGCCACAAATTATAAAAATTCTGAATGTTTGGTCTCTGTACATTAGCCAAGCCTGTGCTTGCAATAGTTAACATAGATAATACCAGGTTTATGACGAATGATAAGGGTTTGAAGGAAGCAGAATCTAGCTCAGTGGTTTTAGTGACCGCCTCGGATGCGTGACGTCAAAGGATCACACCTCTCCAGAAGATATGTTAGAACCATTGTTTTACCCGTTCCTTCAACTGGTATATCGCACAGTGCTACGTACTCTCGTTTGTGGGGAAAGTGCGTAGAAAAGTGTCATTGCTGCTAATAAAAACGGGTAGTATATGCTATAAGTAAGACAATGTAAATAAATGTTGATTTGGATCAATAAAAATGCTATATTCACAGCAAGTATGTTAAAATAGTATTAGGTGCACACACAGGGTTTCCATCCATCTTAGACTCAGGAATACCCCTTTAAATTCTTGTACGAATATAGCTCTGATTATACTGCATCTAAACATTGCACAGCCTACTCGAAAACAGACTGACTGCCAGCTCTGATCGAAGCTGGCATTTATTCACCCCAATGTTTTATGCAGACACCAGATGTGTGTGCATGTGTATCGTTTTTTTCTTCTTCTCAATCTGGCATTAACGATCAACCACTCCCCGTGATTTATTAAACTAAAGGGTCGCCTATAATAGTACGTGTGCACTGAAGGGTTTGGGGAGAAGGGGTACAGTCCAACAAGTACCCACAGTGGGAAGGCTAGGGTCAGGACAAAATGCGTACGTATTGTATTCCAAAACTACATAACGTTATTAACACATCGGTTATCCGTTTATGCAGACCAATGAACACGTTGGGTTCGTCGCTGGAATTCGGAACTTTCCGGATGTATTCGGAAGTGCATGTAAAATAAGAGTTACCAAAAAAACAAATCGAAAAATTGTTTTCAAAATTAGAATTCTAATTATTATACTAAGCAATCCACAGCACAGGCAACTGAATTGTTGGAGACATATTTCGAAGTACATGTAAAAGGATTTAATGTTGTTGTTTTTTAAATAAGAATAAAGATAATAAATATACCATTTAGTTAGAGTATAGTATTGCTAAAACATGGAGTTGGAGCATTTAATACAATATTAGAGCATAGACTTAGACTCACTTAGAGTATACAGTTAGAGCACATGATTATTATATAGACTGTGGCGTTAGAATATACGTTTATTAGAGTATATAGATAGAGCCCTCACTATGGATTGGAGTCGGTACTGGGATTAAAAATCCCATATGCCACGAATGGGATTTGAACCCAGTACCTACCAGTCTGAAGTTAACCACTACATCATGGAGGCCGGTCTCCTGTGGGATTTAAATGTATACATGTACATGTATACGAGTTTGTCGTGAGTATTGCTACGGAATCTTAATATGTAAACACTATAAAATGAGATTATCGTTTAAGTGACATATCCTGGATTTAGCTGAATTGTGTTTGGTGTACATACACATTACTTAGACATCAAAATACGTATTATTATGCGAAAAACATTACGGTGGGTGTGGTGGATGGGCACCCATGCATCTATTTACATTACATATTTATGTTGGATTTTTATTTTTTTTATTTAAGATATATAAATGGATTATTTTTGCCTAAATATATACTTTTCTTATCAGAATATAGGACTTTCGCGTGCGTGTTTGAAATGAAATATATCAAAGCAAGTCACAATATTGACTCTTGTGCCCTACTGTTTGAAAAGTACTGCAAACGAAACTTCAAAGATATCGTCTTTCTGTGAGAGTTCTTTTGAAAAAATTAAAATCTCTCGAGAAAATATTTGATAATATTCAAAAGCCTGTTTTCCCTTGGTAATTTAAAATAAGTAGGCATTTTCCCGCCGATGCATTGTACAAACAACCCTGGGTGGAATTGAGGTGCAAAATAACATACTAAATTTTCCTAAAGGTCTATACAAACGCTTCAATATTTACGGTGCAGCGTGGTATTTCATCTTGTTACGCCACAAATGTTGAAGCGTGTGCATTGGCCTTTAATATTCTATCGGGAGCGAACGATTCACTTAAAGACCACTAGTCACCATTTTGGCGTGAAGGGTGCGATCATGAAACGCAGAGTTGTAACATTTCTAATATTCTGACAATTCCTCTCCTTAGCAACAAAGACTGCAACAGTGTAACCATTTAGCATTGAAGTGACCTTTTATAGGTTTGGAAAGCAAGATGGCGTGCTTGGCAACAATGAACATCGTAGATATTTGTCAGAGTATCCTTATATAGGTTTTCTGATATGCTGATTTAAAAAAATGGATATATAGATAATGCCACTTAGTCGACAGCAGCTTGAAGTCAGTCATTGCTGCTTGCAGCTTTAATTATATTTTATTCTTGCGAAGAAGCATAAATAATTTGAATTCGTGTTCAAGTAATGGCCATGAACATTCAAACAATACTACCACACTATATCTTATGTACAAATGACCGAGTCGGTGCAGAGATCATTTTGTAAAAACAGAATCTTCATAAGGGTTGCAAACAGATCACATTCAGAATAGTGTTGAAATGTTAATCCTTGTTCACGAGTAAAACCAGTGTCGTTTAAGTCCCGACTGTGATATCATACAATAGTTTAGAGTCTAGACTTAAGTATTTCTCTAAAACACAAACACAACATTAAACTGATTTTATTACATAAAAATAAATTATTATCTTCAATATTACGTTGTTAAATTTTATTCTAAGCAGGTAACAATAGTGATCACTATTACCCAAAACGCATAGCTCATAATATTAACGATTATTATTCACTCCAAATTAGTTCTAATATGTGGGGTTCTAAAATATGCAATGTCGAGATTTTATGACAAAGCTTTGTAACTTATACAGGAAATGTGTAGTTTCCAGTTTCCTGACCATTATATTGGAAACAAAACAAAACTTTTCCATGTTTTACTGATACCCGCGAATCTTCATGCTCTGATGGCCACATCTATCTCCATAAAAATAAGCAAAAAGAACACTTAATATAGTATAACGTTGCTATGCATTGTCTCCGTGTCCGTTCAGTAATATCTGGGAGTTCGATTGTTCTCCGTTCATATTTTATCTTCTGTCGGCCTTACAAATGCAGATTTAACCGCTCATGGGTCGATGTCAAAATGGGCGAACGTCTGAAAAAGTTAATTGTTCGGAAGAATTGAGAATTGACTGCAGGTGCGTGGCAACAATGGCCTCAACCCAGTGTTTGTGGAATGCAGACGACTAGCAGAATGATAAATTTGGTATTTTATGCTAATCGATGCGTGTGCATCCAAAGAACTCGACTCGCGACCCTCACATCTCTGGAAAACGATTTTGTTCGACAATTAATTGCTTAAGGACTCTCTCAAAACAAGGCCCATACGGTTTGTGTCTAAAGAAAGCATCGCGCCAAACCGGCAAACAGTTTTCCTTTCAAAGAGGGTGTTCTAGTGAAAGCGATTCTTAATTACAAAGTGCATGGACATCAAAAGATTTTTAATTGTTTTTATGTATTATTTGGAGACAATTTCTCGTTCGGACTAGACAATATGACATTTGTTTGTTGTTTATATAACGGGGTAAAATGTATGTGTGTCGGCGCTTAAAATGATATTAAATACATATACTGTCAGCCGATGATTTACTAAACAAGATACAAACAATAAAATATATACATTTCACTTGACCAGACAAGTAGGCCTCCTATAAAGATACAACCATAAACATATTCTCCATATCCTGTTCGTCGTCCATATTTAATTGTTATGCCTGACGTTAATTTGAGAACACTTATCATACATGTAAATGTAACAGAAATGTCTTTATTACCCCAGCGGGCACTGTTACTAGTGAGAAATACTGAGAAATTATCCACATTGGTATAACGTGTCATTTGATTGGGTTGTTAAAACCATTCCAGCCACTGACAGG
>JAUTCZ010028344.1:0-12894 GCA_032273805.1 Melanodrymia brightae | reverse complement strand
AAACGGCACTCATAAGTTGTTTTAATACAGAAATCTCTTACATTACGGGCCTTTACTTACAAAGCCTGAGCCGATATATGTATATTACTGGTGCGGGAGTAATTAGATCTAAAAATAGTTAATGGGCGGGACCAAATGGTTCGAGAAGTGACGCAACTTCCGCTACCTCCTTCTTGCTGTTGGGATTTGGCTCTTCCCGGACGTAACACGTAGGAATTAGGTTAACAGCTGCTGTGTGTTAATGCTAGAGGGACAATAATGAATAGCATCATTGAATTAGTGTAACTTGGGTATCCGCTTGCAAGTGATTAAACGTGAAATATACCGTAAAGTAGTTGTTAGAAGTTAGTAATAGTGTCAGGTTAGTTAGTAATTCGTGATAGAATTGAGCCAGAATTAGGAATAGGAAGTAACCAATCCTACATTGCCTCAAGTCGGCCTCTCAAAGGCTGCACCGTATCAATCTCTCTGAAAAAAAATCTTCTTTTTTTTTAAGACACCAAAACCGTATATCATTACAAATGGTACAAATGGTGTCTAGCGGCATGATTTATTCTGCTGCTTGGGCCCTGATTGGACGGAGACGAATTCCCATTACATTACGTTTGAATTTTCCGAACGCTATTTTATATGACGTCATTCATGATTGCAGGTGGAAGGAATCTGCCCGAGTCTGTGTCTGGGCGCATGGTGATTGGTTCGTGGACACTATTCTGCACCATCATCGCAGCAATCTACTGTACAAACCTGATAGCATTCCTCTCCGTCACCAAGGAGACGCCCAGGTACAGCAGTGTGGCCGACCTCTTAGTGGACAAGTCCTTACAATGGGGAGCGCAGGGACACTACTACTTTAATATGTTAAAACAGGTTTTATCATGTTTATATCTTCAATAAGTTTGTCTTTACAAATAATCATTTATGTTCGGTATTACTCAAATTTAATCTGTACAAAAATGCTGAACATTCTCTTACCATCTATTAAAGACGGCTATAAAAATATTTTGATAGTTAAAATAGACTAACAAAACGACATGTAAATATTGATGTTTGACTGTTAATGTTCGACGTATTGTACTTATTAGATATTAAAATATGTTTTATACCTGTTTGCTGTGTTCTCAGCAAGTGTATGTTACAACTGTTCGTTTTAATTCACATTTAGCATGATATTTCTTATTGCATTTTAGTTAACACTTTCAGAACAGGATTCGGATGAGTTCCGCACAACTTTGAACGAGTTACTGTTTAACATGAGATAATCCTATGTTTGTGTGTATTTGTAGGGCCAAGAGAAATGTCTTTGGCCCAATTTGGAAGCAAAACATGAATCTGCATTATTCGACACAGATCAAGATATTCACGAGGCTAGAGTTAATGAAGGATCGTACGTGTTCGTGGCTCACCTCCATCACGTGCAGCCGTGGGCAGAACACGACTGTAGTCTGCAGTTCATCCAGCCAGCTCTCTCAGTTCCTGTTCTATACACATTCGGCTTCTCGATTCACTCAGACTTCACCAAACTCTTTTCACAAAAGTGCGTTGTTTATTAAAGCCCGTATTTAGAGAGGTTGGGTAACCGGTCTCTGTGTGTCGCAGTGGTTAACGCATCGGGCTTAAGATTGGTAGGCACTAGGTTCGAATCCCATTCATGGCATAATTTATGGGATTTTCATCCCAGTACAGGCTCCAACTCTGAGCGAGTGTTCCGCAAGGTTCAATGGGTAGGTGTACTTCCACTTACACTGACCTGTGTCCACAACTGGTTTAACAAAGGCTGAAGTGTGTACAGTCCGGTCTGAGGGAACATGCATATAAATGATATCTTGCTACTTACCAAGAGTAGCAGGTTTCCTTTATCATACTAACGTTAACTGGACGTGCTTGAAACTTAAATGGCTATAAGCACGTAAATAAGTTATAACTAACGCGGTAGGATCGGGCCCGTAGCCAGGATGGGTTGAGCGGGAGGGGGCGATCACGTTTATTGCGGGGGCATATATATACATAATTATACATATACATATATAATAATATATAAACAAAATTTCACGCGGGGTGGGGGCGATAATATTTCCATGGGACAGTCCCGACTGCTATTTGTAACATATTTCTGGCTAATACAGCATTTTTATAATTAAAATTAACATCTACTTTCGTTTTATTGCTTACAATATCAATATCAATATATATTTATATCAAGTGCGTTTGTAGTAGCTTAATATGGTCCTTGGAATTGTGTCTACTATAACCATTTGTCGCCTACATTTAAAGACAACAGTTTTCTGTAACAATCATACGTCTCAAATAGAGCTTTTGCATGTACCGTTCTGTGATACACTGCAGTGATGTTTCAGATTGATGGAGATGACAGAAAGTGGATTGTTAGCTGAAGCTGTAGCCAGATATAACAAACAGATCTCAAACACAACATGTGAACAGTCGAAAACTGTGTCGAGAAGCATCGATCTGGAAGATCTTCAAACTGCATTCTACATTCTCGGGTTTGGTTTGGGACTGTCTCTTCTCTCGTTGATTGCCGAGACTTGGCTGAGCAACATTTACAACAGGGGAATTGTACAGAAAACATGATAAAAGACACATTTATAAAGTTATCTTCTTAAAGGCACAATACCTTGTTTTAAGACGTATGCCATCCAATTTGCACAGCTAATGCTATTTATAACATTTCTGGCTAATAGATTATTCTTTATGCTTACAATATCAATATATGTATATTCAATGCGTTTGTAGTAGCTTAATATGGTCATTATACTGTTGTCTGCATTAATGATACTATAACCATTTGGAATGGAATGTTTAACGACACCCCAGCATGAAAATAAACATCGGCAAAAGGGTGTCAGAACATGAGGGCCATAACTTGTTTAATACATGATACATGAAACATAGTATCAATATAGTGATTATGATGTCAATGAAAATAACTAATACAGTGTACATAATAATGGTTTTCTCTATACATACCAATAATTACATATTCGTTACTTGTTTTCTTTCTTATCGGATACTAGGTATCATTGTATAACAGACTAAACTAGTAAACAAGTTATTGCTAATATTTTATTAATCTTTAGTCGTGTCACAAAATTCACTAACTAAAAACAGGACTCGAGCAAAATTGACACTATACAATGCGAGGTTTCGGTTTCTTTAATAATAACACAATCCATTCGATTAATATTATTCAAATTTTACTTATTTAACACACAAACTAATTGTCCACATTTCCAACTGGTAACTTTTCATTGAAGTGTCCTGTTTTCTGTCAGTACCTATCACATACACTGGACTAAAAGCACATGTGGACTCCGTCAGGTAACGAGTCGGTTATTTCACATTTATCAACGTATTCGGCTTTACGCGGATTTTTATGTTAATTAACCTATTTGCTGCTCATTCATCCTGTTCCCAATGTGGAATATTTACATGTAATAAAGTGTGTATTATCGTAGGGAAACAATTGACACATGTGGGAATAGCCGGATAACGGGGCGTGGTGTAGCAACACGGGGCATAATACAGTATGACATGACAAGACAACTGAGCTGTACTATTGCCTCCTTTCGATATTCAGAGTTATCGGAACATTATAATAGGTAACTTTTCTTCAAAATAGATATAGGTAGCAGACAACAGTGGTTGAGAATTTGAGTGATTTTTTCTACAAAATCGAAACATACATTTTACATAAACACCTCTCTGGACACAAAAAAACATACATATTCTGTAGTGTTTGGGCTCAATGGAACGAAAATAGGCATGTCAACGACCAACAAGCCAATTCTGATAGATGCAAATATAATTTATCATTACACTCATAACTCCATGACAAAATATTTCTAAAACAAAGTCTAAAATTAGACTGTTTTGAGAGATTTTGGCAGCATTCAACCATACTGAACTCGCCTTCAAGCGGGAATGGGGGTTAATGAGACATATTTTTCTAAAACGGTTACATACCTAACCCTTGAAAGAATCACATTTGAACAAAACATTAGCTATTCAGTTTTTCACAATAATGGCATATAGGCAATGTTACCTTGATTCACAATGGCAAAATTTCCAAGCTATAAATACATACTCAGGAATATATGACATGGTCACAGCGATTTTGCTTACAGTAATGCGTTACCTTACCCACGTTTTATTCTTTATTTGAATACTGGATGTACATATGTAACAATACTCAAACAAAATATGTTTAAAATATTTACTTTGGGTTAACTTTGGCTTTGACAGCATTTGTAACGCACTACGAATTTAGCAAAAAGTATTTCTAACACTAGGATTGCTGATGTTACAACAATTCCAATAGCCAGAACATAAAAAGCAGACTGAATGTTAGATAAGTGGATTGGTTTTGCGTAATTCAAGTTTTCTTCGGTACAGTCATGCCTTGGCCACCATTTTGCCTTCAACATCGCCAATATGCCAGTCGCATGGAATTCTATTATTCTGCAATCAAATAACATTATGCAATAAAATCATAAGTACAAACTGTTTGATCAACTGTTCTGTCTTTTTTTCTTATTAGGTATCATAAAAAACATTACAAAAAACACATTAAAATGTGATAGGGAGGTTGAAGCCGACACGTCAAATACTTACATGAATACAAAGACAATAACTTACGAGATTTTAAGTAACATAATGGTCAGGTTTATCAAAACTATGAACATGGTTGCTTATGAGCGACACCTATTAGCACGATGTTCCCCATGCACACATCTGTAAACAGTAATAACACAACGAGTGTGGGCGTGTGAAAACACTTGAATGCGTGTATGTTTTGTATTTGTTGTAAAATGTTTATCAATGTTTGTATATATCAACCATACACATTACTATTTATGTACTATATAACTTGTAAGGGCGTGACCATGGCTCCCCAACCTGTTCACTGCCTATGTTTCTGGGGCCAATAAATGTCTGTGAAAATAAAAATTAAAAATAACACAATGAGTTTGCGAAAGATGATTACAGCCTGATGAATCTTAAATTGGAAACAATGGCTTTAGAATAACTAAAATAATGTACTCACTGTTTAGAAAATAGTTGTGTATACGGTGAATTCTTTGGCAGACCAATCCCATATTGTAAAGCATAGAATCCTTCACTGAATAATTTCAGCTGGCAATTCTGACTGACCCAGAACTCTAGGGTGGGTTTTCCACCTATAAAGCCGTAGTTTTCGTTCAACACCTTAAGCCGCTGTTCCTCAGAATTAGTGCTCAAAAAAGCAGGATCATCGGCAGAAAATCTTGAAAACCCGTCAGCTACTTTTCGGTAGTCATGGCGCTTGGAAGTCTAAAAATTATGGATATAATTAAAATTTATTTTGTTTGTTTTTAACATGACCAGTACATAATACAATTATACATGTACATGTACGTACAATGGGGAATATGATATAAACAATTATATAAGACGCAAAGTAACAGAAGTACAGTACAGTACACGGGGCCGCGAAGCATTGTAAAAAGGTCGGGTGGGTGGCGGAAGTGGGGAGTGGGGGTCAAGTGAAAGTGGTTGGAGGCCCTCATGAGTGAAATTCTAGAAAATATATGGCAAAAAAAACATTTTGGTCATAACGCCTGAATAGTTGTGGTCGACAAATCCGCTGGGAAAAATGACAATGATGGATATAATTACTGATTCATTTAGCACCGATGTTAGTTACTTTAAAATTAGAGTAAACCACTGCTTTCTCTTAAATTTATTATATGGTTATAAACAGCAATAGAAATGTCATTATATTAGGAAAAATTGCTCGTTTAACGTAGTACGCTTACCTCGCCAAAATTGCAACCAAATAGTTCGAACAATTCTATAGTGTCATTGTTATTGTCTGCAGATGCAATAGAGCGGAAACATTTGGTGCCATTATCGGTGATTGGGGGATCTCTAAAAATCGAAAAATTTCGATAAGACGTTCAATTTCATCTTTCCCGTGTTATGGCGATCTTATATCTTTCAATAATGGTAAGATAGCAGATCACCAGCCATTGATTTACCCAACAGATTTGGACATAAAGAAAACCGCAGAAAGAAGAACATTTGTTTCATACCTTGAACTTTGCGTACCTGAAAAAACTCAATGTAGTTTGATCCACCGTACGTTCCCCACGTGTACTGATCCTGCTCCACCATGCCGGATATCGTATCAAACGGCATCTTCAGTCTGGTTACAGTTAGGAAGGCGATCAGATTTCCACTGTAAACGCTAGCCATGATGATGGCGAATATCCACCAGGTACCGAGAAACACTCGTCTAGACTGAGATACAGTAGGAACGTCGCGGCCTCCTTCATTACATGCCAGAAATTCAACATTAATATTTTTAGTTTACTCAATTGAAATACAATACAGTCAAACCTACTTGAGTGGCCACTCGTATTAAGCTGTCACCTGTCTTAAAGGTTCACTATAATATTCTACCAAATCATCAATTTTAGTGCATTATGACCTGTATTAAGCAGACACCTGTCTTAAGAGGCCATGTTTTGCTACTCCTTTATGTGGCCGCTTAAGACAGGTTTTACTGAATTTCAGTGTATACAATAGAAATTAAACATTTCAGATTACGCAATAGAAATATCTTTTAGTTTACACTATAGAAATACAACATTTCAGTTTACACAATAGAAATACATTTCAGTTTACGAAATAGAAATACATTTCAGTTTACGCTATAGAAATACAACATTTCAGTTTACGCAGAGAAATGCTACAATAGGAAAGCATTATCTCCATACACAGCCAATACGTTAGTTTGGCGAAATACGAATACAAACTACTGATTAAACAGTGGCGACAGTCTCACCATTTGATAACGAATGACAACAATAGCATGCCGAGTGGCTACTACAGACATTTTGATGATCATCAATACGCTAGATATGCAAATATGTGTATTGATATTCTAAGCAAGAATATTTTAATTTAATAATTAAAAAAGTATCTATTACTTGAGAACCTGTTACGATAGCATGTCCGCGCAATATAGAATCAGCGGCATGAGCGGCTAACGGTTCAAATATTTACCTTGTTTGAGAAGACATCCAAGCAGATGCCAGAATGACACCGAGTGGTCTCCCCTGTCTAAACCTCTTCCATCTCGATAAAATGGGTTGACCCATTCAATACAATGGACAAAGACACATGCCAGGATGATGGAGGCCCATAGACAAGCATGCACTTCCCATTTGAAGAGCTCTATGTAGCTCATGTAGGCGCTGTCGGCGTCTGTCGTTTGTCTGATAATAACGCTGGCCACGTCCATGTTGTAGGGGTGGGTGAAGTCAACCACTTGTGATCTCGAATATGTTGTGCTAATATCAGCCATGATCATGTCAGCGTTCTGCAACAGACAAAATATACTCCATCGTGCAGAATGTGATTGTCTTTCACGTGAATACTATTACATAGTGTCATCACTGTTGAAACTAGTGTATTGTATGTACCCGTACGGATTTTTTAAACAAGCAACTTGCAATTGCCTTTATGAATACAGCTTAATCTTTTTCTTCTTTTTATCTCTCTCTCTTATTGTTGACGATTCAATTTGTGGCATCTCTCTTAAAATCGAACCAGTGGCTTTAATTATGTTTGCAATAATAGCGGTGCCATACAATATCATAAACTGTTTTTTGTTACTCCTTCCTTCCTTCCTTCCTTCCTTCCTTCCTTCCTTCTTCCTTCCTTCCTTCCTTCCTTCCTTCCTTCCTTCCTTCATGTCATCTACCGGTATACTAATCGAAGTCACTCCAATTTGGTTAATTCTGAACAGAAGGTAAAATTGTCGGGGTTTTTTAATTTTGATAATGATAACAACTAAATAGTTATCCTTAGTGCACCCGTTGGGTTATTCTCCATTCCAACCAGTGATCCACGACTAGTCCATCAAAGGCCGTGGTGTATGTTATCCTTTCTGTGGGAAAGTGTACATAAAAAATCCCTTGCTGTTAATCGAAGAAGAATAATCTATATCGCGGCAGCTGGTTTTCTCTGTGACTAAGCGTTAATATAACCGTGCGTTTGATATACAATAAACGCTCATTAATAATCAATGTGTTCAAGTGGAGTCTTTAACCAAACAAAGTTTATCTTTTATAGTTGCTGGATATTTTACAATGGCACATATTGACTATATTTCCCGGCAGATGATAAATCGATGTTTCATTATTATTATTTAAGACACTAAACGTGATATTAATATCTTGTCACGATGTTCATGCAGCGGACGTTTTCATTGGTTGACTAACCTGTCTGGTTATCATTCCAACCAATCCATTCCAGGAACCCTTTTCCACACTTCCGTACATTCCATCTGGTGTCTCCACAAATGAGTAGCTAAATTAGAAAACAATTAATGGTATGAATACGAAAAGCTGGGCATCAAATGCAATATATATATATATATATACACACACACACACACACGCACGCACGCGCGCACACACACACACGCACACACACAAACACAGATATAAATTATATCAAATGAATCACACACACACACACACACACGCGCGCGCGCGCACACACACACACACACACACACACACAGATATAAATTATATCAAATTAATCAGAAACAGACTGTAAGGAAGGACAGTTGGAGTGGTATTTATTGAAGGAACACCCCTAGTGTTAAGACGGATGTAAACTTTACGTGCACACATCAATGCTATTTGTCACATATTTCTGGCTAATAGTGAATTTATACTTCTTAAAGTTAACATTTACTTACATATTATTACTTACATAGAGGATATTAAACGAGCTACCCTGTATTATCAAGTTTAAGTCACAAGTGAAATAATGTTCATTTGTCACGAGCTTTAGCGAATGACTAAAATGAAAATTAGTTCACGGGTATCGATATAACCGTGCGATTGACATCCAATAACCGCTGATTAATAATTAATCAATGTGTTTCAGTGGTGTCGTAAAACAAACAAACTTTATCATAAGAAGCGCATGCACGATGGTAGCCATCTTCAATTCTAGTGAATTCCGGACCACAGCTCAAGCACAGAACATTACAACGGTTTGGTTAGTTCTGGTAATTAATGTGTAGATATTATATGTATTACATCATCAAACTACCCATAATAAAGTTTAAATACACTAGGAAAAAACGAGGCCAATATCTTCATTTGTTTTATCCATTGTAGAAAATGCTTTCTCGGATTCGTATGCAGGAATGAAGAATAGTTCTCACGTAAAGTTAAGAGAAGTTGCTATGAGATCCAGAAGGTCAACCAGGAATCCAACATAGCGACTGCCTTCCATATACAAAAATGGCTTCACCTAAAAGAATCAATAACATGTACAACAATAGACACACAACTTCTCTAACTGTTTTTCTCAAAGCGTTTATAATAGCTATAAATATCCACCTTGGACTGCCTACAATGATTTGTCACGATACAAAATGTGTGTTTGTCAGACGTACACATTAAGCTACTATCAACCATTTGGATGACCAGAAACACATATAATAATATGCACACACCTTTACTCCCCGACCAATCAGATTGCTATAAACACTATAACGGAAAGACTTCTTTTAAATATTATTTATACGTGTTTTAGATATCTATTAAGCTCATTTAGGCT
Organism: Melanodrymia brightae; assembly: GCA_032273805.1. Lineage (NCBI taxonomy): Eukaryota > Metazoa > Mollusca > Gastropoda > Neomphalida > Peltospiridae > Melanodrymia > Melanodrymia brightae. The sequence goes on along the minus strand of JAUTCZ010028344.1, from coordinate 3,246 downwards.
GTCTGGCAATTCATCCTTGTAAATATTAACTCATAATTATGTGTGTTGTCGTGTGACACTAGCTCTAACAAACAATACTACAATAGGTATATCTGGGCGTATCCCCAGTAACGGTGTTCACTATGCATCACCTGTAGAGTGGCTGCTGTGAAATGGTCATTATTAAAGCCATACTTGTTGTTAGGAAATATGTTCCGGAACTGCGTCATGTTACCATACTCGTTAATGGTAGCCGCCAGTTGTAAACTACCGTTTGTTTCACAAGCATGTTGTAGAGTGTAAACAAGGGCGACGGTGTTTCCTTTCTGTGCAAAATAATAAATAAATTCTCATTCATATGTGTAAGCTCAGCTCCAATCAGAATAAAGCAAGTCATAAAACTCATTTTTACAAGCGTACTGTTTGTCCCATGACATATTTCTATATATTACCCCAGCGGGCATTGTAACCGGGGAAAATAAATATCATAATTGAGAAATTATCCACATTGGTATAAAGTGTCATTTCACTTGGGACTTAAACTTGATAATACAGGGTAGCTCGTTTAATATCCTCTATTTTCGTGTGCATTTTGGTCCACACAATTTGATGGGCATATTTGCGTGATCCTGACGTTATACAATTAAGCGACTACAAACGCATTGTATATATACATACATGTACATGTATTATATAATGTGTATATATTATATACTGAATATACTGAATTATATACAGAATATATATTAATACTGAAAGGAATAAGATGTAAGTAAATGTTAATTTTAGTAATAAAAAGAACATTAGCCAGAAATATTATCTGCGCAAGCACGGTGGCATTTGTCTTAAAAGTAGGCATTTCTGCCTTTAATGAGAATTGATTTTGTGGTACTTAAGCTGAATCTAGAGATACTAGTTAAACCAAGCATATCTCTGAAATGATAAACTCCACTGAATGGTTTCGATGGTCCGTTTCCGTAATGATTGTAAATAGACTGTAACATAGGAAACGGAACACGCATAAACGAATAGAAATATTGTTTTCTTCTAGAGTCAAGACTAAAAGCTAAATCGTTTTAAAACTGAAACAAATTCAGGTTTCGTTACCAAGGCAACTATATTTATAATTATTAGGAAAGTTATCAATTACAATTACATGTACATGTATCTTTGTCGTGTGTATATTGTACATTATTAGGATGCATAATATACAGACTATACATTAATAATGTCCGGAGGGCAGGGATATGTGCTTTCAAAAACATTTATTCAATTGAATAGCATGGTATTTTGATGTCACGTTCGAAATGTTGTATTCTATAGTGTCAAAATATGGCATTAGTCACCTATTTATGATTTGGGTATACACGTCCATCGCTATATTAATTATTACAATTACAGGATTTAAGTCTGTTCTGGCTTCGTTTACTGACCTGTTCCATGTGGTACATGCATTGCTGGTGTTCACTAGGGGTCACAACAGCCAGGTATGTGAAACAAATTGTCATCAATGGAATCAACTCGGTGATGTGGGACAGTTCTGGCCACACAATAAGCCAATACTGTTGAGATTCTAGAGCCGATCGTTTTCGTTTGTTGCATTCCTGACGGAAATATTAAATACAGACTCAGAAAGTATGTGAAGAAAGTATTGGAAAGAACAAAATAACTATTATAGTTATTTAACTGAATACCATGTTAATATATAATTTTATACTTGATTAGTATAGACAAAAATATGTAAATAATGGTTTCTGCACAGAATCAGAATGATATGATACGTAGTTGTTAATTACCACTAATTGAAAGTAAATACATAGTTTTTGAAGAATAAAGATGTATATAATGTAATGAAATATAAGTGTCTAATTAAAAAGAAAATGTACAATAATTTCACACGTGCATACACGCGAGCACACGCACCCACCCACACACGCACCCACACGACACTCATGTACGCACGTAGATGCATACATTTAAACGTTTTCAGTTGTATTTATTTATTTTTATTTATTTATTTATTTATTTATCATAATGCATGGATTTCGTCTGTTTTACCTAATAATGAGATTTATTTTAGTACAGACCTGTCGTAGTACTTGTTGTATACAAGCCTTGTCAGAGCAGAGAAGAATGATAGGTACCAGCGAGTTGAAAGAAACGAATTCTAAAACATCAGTTTTCTTTCTGTCACGAATGGTCTTCATATGATAGATACTTGCTAAAACGCCAATGTCGGATAAAACAGGTTTTAGCAAAAGGGTGTCTGAAACAAACATAATTATATACAATCAGGCCTGTTATGTATATATATATATAGGTAACATTGGGACTTTAAAAATATTGACTCTATATACAAATTTGAACACGAATGAAAGAAATTATTTTTAACGACTCCGCAGCACAAAAAAAGACATCGGCTATTGGGTGTCAAAATATGGTGTATATAATCATATCAAAACAGAATAAAATCAGTGTATAGGGCTGATATATGAATAATCTATGATACAATCTACAAGCAATAGTGTACAGTGCTATGTTCTAGTAAAAAAAAAAACATTTTCACAGATTTTATTTTTTATATTTGCCAAAAAAGTGTTTCTTTAAGAAACTTTAAAACAAATTGTGGGTGAAACCTAAATGATTCCACCATACATCTGTTACTAAATATACTATCTCTAACTGGCTAAAAATTATTTTGCAGAAGAGACAAAACGTTTGTATCAACAAAATAATTAGTCAGGTATAATTCTAGCTGGGTATTTTTGGTACTTTTTTAAAAACAAAATATATCAATAGAAAAGGATCGAACCAACTACGGAAGAACCGTATACCGAAACTAATCTACACCCCTCTATTCAAAGAAGGAGTGGGGAGTAGCTTAATACTAGAGTGCCTGCGTGAGATCGAAGTATCGATCATCCTTTGGGTTATTCCCTGTTCCAACAGCTAGTCTGCATATCTGTCCGTTAATAGACTATTTATATTTTCGGAGGAAACCAATCATTACCGATGCTGATTTACTTATTTGCATCAGATGAAAAGATAATGCCTAAATATGTGTGCTTATCGGTTATTTGTGGTTTTCGTTGTTGTAATCTTTTAGTAAATACTAACACCGGTAATTTAGTGGAATTAAACGAGATTAGCCAGTTTTGTGACCATTTTCGTAGTCTTAATAAATTTGTATTAAGCTAGCTCTCTCTCTCTCTCTCTCTCTCTCTCTCTCTCTCTCTCTCTCTCTCTCTCTCTCTCTCTCTCTCTCTC
>JAUTCZ010028122.1:0-12905 GCA_032273805.1 Melanodrymia brightae | reverse complement strand
CTACTCTTACCGAAAAACAGCAAGGGGTCTTTTATGTGCACTATCCCATAGACAGGATAGCACACACAACGGAATTTGATAAATCAGTCGTGGATCACTGGCTGAAACGGAAATTAGCCGATAAAAATGTTTTGCGTCGTAGAGCATCGATCCCGCGACCCATCCCGCCACAGGCAGACACTTTACCTCTGGACTACACCCCCCCCCCCCACCCCCACCACCCCAAATGAATGAATCAATCAAATGAAACAAATAAATTAATTAATTAATTAATGTTTAAAGACACCCTAACACATCTAATCTAACGACAACACATTGACGTATCTCTGCACAAGGCAGAGTCGACGGAGGTTTCGATAAAGTAGAGATGACATGTGCTTACGATACTAGGTATTCGTGAAAAATTAGCGTAATTCTGCTCTGGTGGTGGCACCCGTCGTAAGCACAGCCAAATTGTTTTCCCCCCGTCTCTATCGAAACGATAACAAAACGTAAAAGAGGTCAAAGTAAGGTAGTGCACCAGTCATCATCAAGTGTATTTAAAAGAACTGTTTGCTTATCTAGTAAACTATTAATATGTATCTGGTGGTAAAACGTGTATTTTGAAGTGTGCATTTTGTGGTACGCCTCACCTGGTGCAGAGCGACGTCTGTGATCCACAGGTTCCCATCATGATCAAACGTCAGACCATGGGGCAGATACAACCTATAACATAAACACAAATACCATAATCATAACGTTACGCTAAACTGTTGAGTGAGCTGGGTGTGGAAGGAATTGATCTTAACTACGGCACCGACGGAATGGACGGGGCTTCGGACGAACCCACTTCCAACCGCCCTTATGAGGAAAAAAAGGTATACTCTACACAATTAAAACCAATTTCTATAATGCAATATCAGGGTGAAAACTTAACGTTTTGAAACATTCTGGTAGCCCAAAAGTAAAAAGAAGGTTATTAAAATCGACACTTCTAATAAGATACTACTTCTATACTAACACATTAGCGGAACTATTTTATTGAACATAAAACTGAGAGATGGTATACTTACAAATTAGCGCCAAACGAATCCAATTTATTCCCATTGGCACCGTCAACTTTCACAATGGCATCTGCGCTGATTGGACCACTTTTCTGAGTGGTGTAGGTGTTGTTTGGATGGAAAGTGCTGCAAATAGTAAAATTAGTAATGTTTCTGTGGCTATTAACAAGAAACAATAACAAACAGCTGTTTTATGCAATCTGTGCTATTGACAGACAAGTAGACGAATGGACAGACAGGAACACAAACAAAGACGTTGTATTCTCTATTATAATTATTATAATGATATGGATTACGATTTACGATTGTGACGATGTCAGACAGTATGTAATTGTTATAACGTCACTATCATAATATAACGGCTGCGCTACTCAAGATGCTAATCCTGTGTATCTGAAAGAACACGCCGAATGGTACTAAACTTCAATTTGCAGCCCGTTGTCGCATGTCTGTTCTGTAGCTCCGTTGTGGCTGTAGCTGTTGGTGTAAATGGAGCTGTTGCTAAAACTGCGGATGTTGTCTTAACTGGAACTATCTATAATTGGTGTGTACGTAAAGCTGTTGCTAACTAGTTATTGCTATGACTGAAACTGTAGTTGTAACAGTTACTATATCTGTACCAGAATATACGAATTCAAGCCATAAGGTCTAGATTTAAGACGAATGCCACCGTGCTTGCGTAGATAACATATTTCTGGCTAACTAGTGTGTCTGTACTATAACAATTTGGAAGATAAGAAACACATTGTATATACAAGCACTAAGGTGTAAATAAATGTTAATTTTAATAATAAAATGTTAGAAATGTGTTACAAATAGCAGTAGCTTCGCAAGCACTATAGGCCTATCATTCGTCTTAAAACTAGACTTATTCGTGACGTACACATCATTGTGGTACATGTATTATCATCACACTGTTAAAGGAGATGATAATGAGATGAACGGTGTAGCTGCAGTATTTCTAGGTGTGGGATAGTCTGATCTGGTAATTCTGCACATTTTTTGTCCGTTCAGTTATTACATCATCATGATCCAGTGGCCTACAGTAGTCAATTATCTCCCCTTAATGACTCTTCAAGTTTGTAAAATATAAGTCTACACATTAGGTGAATAGTAACTAATATATTACTTGGCTTTCCACTGATGATCTCCTCGGTGTAAGACAAATATTTCGCCGTGTAGCCCAGCTGCTACTCCAGACACCGATCCGATATTAGCGGACACTTCCCTAGACGGCCAGCTGGGGTCTTCGATAGGTCCCTACAGATATAAACACAGTCCCAATAGTACTAGGATAAAAAAAAACCAAGTTATACATGTATCTACTAAAAAAGACAGACAGACACTCTCGCCCTGGGTACAGCCTCGGTATTGAGTCCCGACATTTGATGGCGGACCGTACCCAGGGCTAGGGTGTCTAAACCTTCAGAGGACAAGGCACCTAAAACTAATGCGGTCGTTCGGCAGACAAAGTAATTGTTGATGTTTTATGTGTGAATAAATTAGATGTTAAACGAACGTAAGTCAATGGAACACCATTTCCGGTCCGTTTTATTATAATTATTGTGTTCGTGTAATATTTAAGATTGAACACATAGGTAAACATAATTATATTATGAACAATGGGAATGCATGTGTTTGATCACAATTGTAAATGGAAAATATTCACAAAATCAATAGGATTCTCCAATTTAGGAAATCAAATGTAGGTAGGCCTACATTAATTTTATGGAAGTTAAATGTAGAAAGTGGTTTATCAATAGTTATTATCTCAACAATTTTAGATAATGTAAAACACAAATATAAGTACAGCCTTGCTTTTATGCTCTATGATTCAACATGCAAATGTTTTTCTAGAAGCTGTTAACTGCATGTAATATTATCAGTAATAGTAGTATAACAGCTTTAAAAGACAACAGCCTGCTTTATGATACCATCAATGTTAACTAGACACCAGTCCTGACATTCGTCATGTAGATACATACATTATCTACAGGTGTGTTTTTCAGCATATTTATATTTACGTGTGTGTGTGTGTGTGTGTGTGTGTGTGTGCGCGCGCGTGTGTGTGTGTGTGTTTGAGTTTACTCAATACAATTCTGATTATTATTGTGTCGAATCCTATGTCATAATATTATAATAGTAGTAATGATGAAATAAAGTAACCGAATGATATCTGTAAAGTCAAATGATCTAACAAGAATATGAAATCAAATCTGAATTGAGAGTAAAATTGATAGACCGTATAATAAATAAATGAATAATAATGATAATAATAATACTACTAATAATAATAATAACAACAACAAAAACAACAAAATGATAATAATCATAATCATGATCGTAATCCTAATATAATAATAATAATAATAATAATAATAATAATAATAAATATTTGGTTGAACATGCAAACATCTCATTTTGATTATGTGAACAAAGACGAATGTTGTTCCTACCTGTAGACTGTTTCGATTTCGAAGATAGCCATTAAAGAGTTCTTGAAGGAGCAGGTCATCTCTGGGGAAGGCCATGCTCATACCCAGTGTGACCACCATAAGCGGTAATACCGACCACGCCATTGTGTCCAGGAAATACACAAATATAGTCTTGTGTTTATAGGATCTGATAACAGAACGCCCTTAACAGACAATCTGGACACCAGTTTTCGTTATTATTGTGTCACTTTAGTTCCATGTATGTCGCCAGCTGTTTGTTCTAGACCACACCACACTGTATACCACACAGTCGCGCTGTTCCAATATGGACGTCTTTGACAGCTCACATAATTAATGCTTGACGCATGGTGGCAAGAAATCCATTTCCCGTTGCCTAGCGATGACAATATCGATTATTTTATTGGCTGCTCGAAGAAATAAGCGATACTCGCAAATTGGTTACTGTTTGTTGAGGGAAGTGTTGTTTTAAATACCCTGATATGATGCCCGCGTTAATAGACACTTTTATGAACATCCGCCAGATAGTTCGTGTGTTAGCCTATATTATAACACAGGTACTGTGTAATAACCGGCATCCGTAGCGCATTGGATAATGCATCGGGTTTAAGACGGGTAGGTACTGGGTTCGAATCCCATTTGTGTCATTATCCCTGTATCGACTCCAAACCAGTGGCTACAACTGGTTTAACAAAGGGCGTGGAAAGGTTGTCCTGTCTATGGGAAAGTGCATATAAAAGATCCCTTGCTTCTTATCAAATTAGAGTAGCGGGTTTCCTCTCATTCTAACAGTAATGTATCTCCTGGACAGGCAGCTGTGGCAGCTGGACTGCATGATCATGACAGACGTGCATGAAATTTTAGTGTATAGAAGCACGTAAATAATGCCTGGATCACATTTGCCCCGGGCGCCGTGCGATAAATGGGTGTACGATTTTCCGTACGATATTTGAGGCATCGTAGGTGGCTACGGGCTACGGCGTATGTGTTCACATTGTGTGCGATTTATCGTACGGGCCCTTGGGGGCAGGCCGGGGCAAAGCTGTACAGAGGCTGCGCGGAGATTGTACGGAAATCGTGCCATTTCAGTGCAGTTGCCGTGCAGCCTCCGCACGGAAATTATACGGAGCCCGTGCGGATTCTGTGCAGAGGCTGCGCAGAGATGGTACGATTTTTTGTTTTCCTCAATATTCACCTAAAATCTTGCGTTTTCTGCACGATCAGCGCGCGGCCTCCGCGCTGTGACCGTGCGGGGCTTGTGCAATGCCACGTACGACATATCTACGGGCTACGGGCTTACGATTTTTTCAAATTTGTATAACTTCTCGCTAAATAAAATTGTAGAGGCTGCGGCGCCCGTGAATCCGTACGAAAATCTCACGGCCGCCTCCGGCCTCCGCACGGAAAGGGGATACGGGCATGATACGGGCTCCGTAGACCCATCGCAGGCCAAATGTGAATTAGGCATAAGTAGAAAGGGATTTTTTATATACATGTACTTTCCCAGACAGGTCTGTACATACCACAACCTTTATTAAACCAATTGTGGACACTGGTCTAAAATGTTATATCCTTCTTTAATTTTATTAATAGTAGTACATGTACTCGATTATGGTGATGAGATCTGGGACAACTGTTCTGATCAATATGCTACTGCTTTAAAAACATCCATCTATATATATATATAAAGCTCTTCGTACAATGTGGAGCAGAAAACTGTTCGAGAAACAAGTCACGATGCGATATATATACGTCACTAAATGAAAAGCGAACAAAGCACAAATTAATTCTTATACATGTTTAAAATGATTAACTGTATGATACCGTGATATCTCTCATTACTTGTTTCCCGACCTGTATCGTTAAGAACCACATTATAATACAATCTTTGAAATATAAATGATATTTACAAAATTAAGTGCAGAACGCAGAACCGGTTTCTCTCTATATTGATAATGATTGATATTATTGTTTACAAGAAAAAGAAGATGTTTCCTACTTCTAATAATTGTCCTCTGAAAGACAGAGAAATCCATTTGTTAACACTAATTGAAGTGTTTGTGTAATTCACCTGAGACAAGGCGAATATAAATGACACAAAAGCAATTAATTGGGAGGAGATAACGGAGAACGTTTCGAGGTAGTCGGCAGTCGTCCTTTTTCATGGCAGTCATTAACGAGCGTTGAATGTCAAATATATTTGATACCCTACACGGTCTTCCTGTATCACAATCTGTATGTTAAAGCTCAATTTAAATATGTAAACGCGCAGGCTTGACTTTGTTTTCATTTTGTGTATGTTCTTCTACAGTGCTGCCAACCCAAGAGTTTTCAATGCGTGATATTTATGAAGGAGGGGTTAGCAGGCCAATGCAAAGCTCGGGGTCCACTCTCTGCCAATTTCCGAATAATATGGCGCTGGTTACAATAAGTATGAAGCTTCCATGCATGAAGCCTTCCATGAATCAATTTCAATAACGTAGAATCAAAATGCAGATATTTTCATGCAGCATTTCAGAATTATTTTTTTTTAAATTCAATAGCCTTTTTTTTCTTTTAAAGATATTTCATTTAGAGTGAAAAAATAATATTAATCTGAAAGGGAGCTAATTCATTAGATTACGAGCGTAAGAGTTGGAAAGTATGCCTCTATATTAAGTACTATATAAAAATAGTTATTAATTCAGTGAATCCGTACCCATATAGAACATGTTACATAAAGTCGCTGGTTCGAAGTTAAGAGAGATGTCACAATAGCGTAGCCAGAGCATTAAAAATAGGAAACTTATCAAAATTATCAAACAATATTTTCGTATGTGAATGTATACAGAGATACAGCATTTGTTAAACAATGATGACATTGTGTGTTATCGAAAGGCGATCATATCTGATTAAAATAACATCCATCATTAGATACCCTGAAATTTGATGTTTTGTTTATTCCAAAAAAAAATAAAAAAATATTGTAGCTAATCCACATCCACTACCTAATTAATGTCCTGTCACAGCTGATGAGAATTATGTAGCAGATAATGGATCTGATTTTAATCATTGGGTGGCTTTAACGTTTTAAATGGGACTAACTCGCTATGATCTAATATTTATATATTTTCTCACTCTGTGTTCTTTTTCTCTCCCTTCGACGCCACCCGCCCCCCCCCCCCCTCTCTCTCGCTCTCTTTCTCTCTCTCCCTCTCGGCCTTTATAAATAAATACACTATGCTATCCCTATGTTTAAGTCTCACTAAGATTACACAAGGGAGAGGTAACGAAATAATGTAATACAAATATGATCACACATATTTTTGTAGATCCAATTACACAGAGCGTCAGAAAATTTATATTTCAATTATGTTTTGTGTGAAAATAGCCATGTGGTTACTGTTTATATAACTACATATCTACAGAATAGCTATAAATCGTAATGGTTTTAGCACTATGTTACAGAGACTGAGAGATGTATAGCTCCCCAGTGTAAGCAAGCTATAATTTATAAATGCGGCTGGTTCGAACGCAAGAGCTGTCTTACGTTCAATAGAGCGAGCGTTCTGCTACCGAGACAAAACGTTTTGACACCGGCGTTTGCATCTAACATTAAATGAATGTGATGTGATTGTACACGATCGATACCAGTCACATAGTTCCAGAGCGCTCGCCCTATTTAATATAAGGCTGATCACGAGGCATGCCACAAAACTTGCACAACAAAGCGTTAACAATAGGAAGTTTATTGCGTTCAATAGGGCGAGCACTCGCGAACAATGTGACTGGTACCGATCGTGTACTATCATATCACATTCATTTAATGTTAGATGCACACACCGGTTTCAAAACATTTGGTCTCGGTAGCAGAACGCTCGCCCTATTGAACGTAAGGCAGATGATTATATAAATTAAGCCGTGGCTATTTAGACACATAAATGACTGTTTACTGTCACTCACTTATATTTTATTACTTAGAGTATCAATATAAGGATTTCCAATGCGTTTGTAGTAGCCTGATATGGTAATTTGCCTTTTGCTTCAAATAATTTAGTACAAGACAAATTATTTTAGACAAAAGTACACATTAAGCTGCTATAACAGTTTGGATGACCAGAAACACATTGGATATACAAATATTGACATTGTAAGCAATAATGTGTAAGCAAAATTAATGTTAATTTTAAGAATAAGAAATGCTCCATTAGCCAGAAACATATTAAAATAGAATAAGACGCGCATGCACGGTGGAATCCATCTCAAAAGACGGGAGTGTGCCTTAAAATGCTACGATTTTAGAACAACTGTTCATACTGTTAGTACAGACTATCATATCATCTTGTACCTAACGCCACCACTGACCCAATCAAGTGACTGGTATTTGGTAATTGGTCGCGAAAGTGAGAAACAGGTGATATCGATTTTGATAATTTTGGGTAATTTCGTTTATTATCCTCATAGTTGAAGATTTACGTAGGTGGTAACGATCCCACGCGCACATCCCAAGTAACTTATTAAAGAAACACTCCCGAATTTGACGATGGTTGTCACCGTTAGTGTGCATCTAATTCTATTTGTAACATATTTCTGGCTAATAGAGCATTCCTTATTATAACAATTTGCATTAACTTACATCTTATTTCTTACAATATTAATATAAGATTAATGTGTTCTTTTGTCTATAAAATAATTTGTATTGTACTAAATTATTGTAGATAGAAGTCAAAGGACTATAGTACACTGTAATTATACTAATTTACAACCAACGCATTGGATATACATAAAGTTATGTTGTAAGTAATAAAAGGTAAGTAAATGTTAACTTTAATGAATACAAATACATGTACTCCATTAACCAGAAATATGTTACAAATAGCATTAGATGCGCACGTATCGTTGCATCCATCTTAAAACTTGGGAGTGTGCCTTTTATAATAGGAAGTATGCGAGGGCAGATGATTTGTTTTTAACAAAGTCATGATATAGTTTATACATGTACTACGATGACACCATGTCTTCGCGAAAGGTATACATTTCATGTAATAGAAAGTCAGTTTAGCTAAAGAAAGGTCTGCAAAACCCGTAAATAAGTAATAAATTAATTTTATTAATAAACAAAAGTACAGAACCCGCTGTGCACAATACAAAAGTACTATGGCTAATCCAATAAAACAATATTACATATATGATCACAGACGCTATTTAAACTAAAACAATGTCTATAGTTCAAAGAAACATTACAGATTTATTTAAAACGGATGCCTAGTAAATGTTCTTGGAACAATTTACCTGGTAGTCGAGCTTTTTGTAATTATTAAAATTAAAATGTTCTTGCTTAGAATACTAGTATCAATATCTATATATCCCATATGTTTCTGTTTATCCAAATATGTGTAGTAGTTTAATATCAACGTTTGCTACAATAATTTGTTATGTAACAGATTGTTCTAGGCCATATCCAAGAATCCTATTAAGCTCCTACAAACACATTGGATATACATTATATTGATATTCTAAGCAATAGAATTTAAGTAAATTGTAATTTTCATAAATAATATGTTACACCGTTTTAAACACATGGACGCCCATTTAAAAGTTAATTAAATACAACTCGAAGAAATCAATACATATGCTGTATAATGGAATGCAGTTAACAAGACTTTTTAGAAGAGATACAGCCACGTTTGTTCTTTAATCATTATCTTTTAGAGGTCAAACATACGGTAATGTCGCATTATATACAGAGAAAACCAGCTGTTTTCATTAATAGTAAAGGCTTTTATATATTCACTTTTTTTTCTCCATAGATGGATAGTATATAATATAAATACAGATGTATGATAAACCAGTCAAGAAAACCCTCAAAGAAGATTAAATCTGCGACTTCCTGGAAGAAAGGAAGCTGCAAGTCATATTCAGCTATCATGGTACTAAGATACACTTTTTTTAAGATTTATGGGAACAATATCCTATACCACGTTCAGAAAATTGTAAAGTAAGTTTTTTTTTTTGTAAATAACTTTAGTTCAATTCAACTTAGAAGAAAAAGGCAAACAGATTTTGAAATAACAAAAATATACATTTTTATAGGAATTATATAAAATTATATAACGAATTAAATTTCTGCAATTTGAGGTGGGTTTTTTTCACCCCTAGTTTCATATATCAAACTATATGTGTTTCATAAATTCACAAAATTAATGACCATTAGCAATCAATATGAAATAATTAAAATCTAAAATTAAACTATTTTATTTGGTGAAATTAGCCATAGTTGTGAAACACCCACAAAAAAACTTGACACCCACGAAAATAAATCATCTAAAATATTTGGCATGTAAACTCTTTTTCATTACATACCAATCAAGAAAAATCATTCCTAACTCCTTTCATCCACCTCCCTCAATCTCGTGTTCAAGTAGCTATGAAATCTATTTTAAGATGTAATCATCACTTGTTCAGTGCCCAGAATGTATTAGTAATGACAGTACATCAGATATTATGTACTCTTGCAGTGTCTCCAAAAAGCAATAGATGTTATTTTAATAACCCTGATACTAATCATGATCCATTTGATTATAGGTTCACGTAGCAACTGTTTGATTTAACTTCATGTATTCTTGTGGTTTGCATGACTCAGTTAATCTAAAACATCCAGTCAATATCGGGCAGCATCAAACACAATGTTGAGATGTTTTTCTATTTCATTATTAAACTCTGTATTCAATTTCCTTAATGGAAAAGAGCATAGAAAATATTATTTTGATAATGCCTGATAAACTCATGCAAAAGAAATTGTAAATGCATGAAGTTAGGCCAAACAAAATACAATGTAATATGTGTGGTTCTGGTTACCCGACTGATCCTAGAAAAACTGTGCGACCAATAGCTAGTCTTTGAAAATGGATCTGAGGATACTAATGAGGCAATGACACCATGGATGACCCAAGTGACCCCATACACAACAACCGTTTTTTATTGTACATCTGTCAAAAGGCTCTCACACACAGGCGTGTAAGAAAAATAACATTCAGTAATAATAATTGTTACACACATTAGAGGAAAAATAAGAGTAATTTCCCTTCAATATTAAATGCACACCCTGGATGAATAAAATACAACCTTCACCAAAAAGAAGAATACACAAATAAGTAATTTGAATACAAATATAGCATTTACTGGATATAAAAAAAAAAAATAAAAAAAAAGCTTGATGACATAATGGGCCAGCCCATCACATGATATACATGTATGTGGAAATGATGCACACAAAGCAACAAGATGTTACTGCAATGCTGGAGAAAAAAAGAAGCGTTCTCTGACATGTGCCAGTCTCTAAACTAATAGACGTGGAGGACCACGATTGAGAGAAATCATCTTAAATGCATGTCTTGCTTTGTCTGGCTGATATATCACCACCAAGATACCTTGGTATACACCTTTTTATAAACAAAACAAGGAGTAAAGACAATGGCTTGCCATCGTTCAATATTAGCGGGTATTAGAATAGTCATCTAGAAAATAAATTTTGTCATCATGAATTGATATTAAACAATATTCTTCAATTTCTTTTCTGTTCATTCAATGAAAGAAAAAATCTTATAAAAAATAAAAAATAAAACATTAAAAAATAATACTAAAAATACATGTACATGTACTATGTGTGAAATTGTAATGTTTGCAATTTGTCATCTAATTAAGATAAGGTTGTAAGTGATCCGATTGTCATTTACGACCGTATCTTATTTAGGTGGCGAATCGTCAAAATGGCACAATTATTTACAATTCACACATATAATATAGGATTCTTTATTCAGATGGACGGACATCTGATATGTGAGACAAAGAATATGATAATGGCAGCTACTTCATTATTATTCACACCAATTCTTTTTTCCCCCCCCCCCCCCAATACGTTGCAAATTTAAATCCACAGTTAAAGTTGACGGCAGCAATACATGTAGACTTAGAGCCATTATAAGATGTCTGTTACTGGGGTATGGGCCCTATGGGGTGGTGGGTAAGATCAAATAGATTTATTGAAAACTACATTTTCCACTTCCAAATACATGTACTTTCAGACTTTAGACTTATGCCAAGCATTCACACTGGCTAAATTAACACATGCCATTTAGCCTATGCCAATTTTGTACAACCAAAAGCATTGATCTGGGAATGGTACAAATGTCAGTGTCTAAACTGCATAAATTTAATAGAAAGCATTAATAATTCCAGAAATTAACAGGAAATGCGATCGTGCAGCATCTAGCAGATAATATATTTCGCACGTCAGGACAAGCTATTTGAGTCAAATAAAATCCATTTCAGATTTTAGGCCCATTTAGCTATTTCTTAAAGGTAAGAGGTTTATTTTGATCACAGTGCACATGTCTAAATAGATCATGCACACTACCACTGAGAACAGTCTGCTACCAAGTACAAAGACAGTTTCAAGGTCGTATCCAGTTAACAGTTTAAATTTGGGTTAATTATGTTTTTCATTCCGAAAGTCATTGCACGTGAGAAAAAGATAATTAAATGTTGTTTATATCAGCTCCAGTTCAACGAAAAATGATTCTCTTCCGCTTTCTTCGGACATCATGTTACTAATAACATCCTCATTTCTGAAAAGATATTAAAATGTATAATGCAACAATACAATGTGTGTGTGGGTGTGCAGTCCGTTGTGTTGTTTTGTGTTGTGTTGTGTTGTGTTGTGTTGTGTTGTGGGCATGGTGTGTGTGTGTGGGCGTGTACATGTTGTTTTTTTGTTTTTTTTGTAAAGTGTTTTTCATTGTTAAAACTATATAATTAATTATTATTACACTGTACATGTTAATCATAGACATTATTATTTATGTACTATGTACGGCAGTGAACATGGCTCCCCAACCTGTTCACTGCCTATGTCCTGGGGGTAATAAACGTCTGAAAAACCCCCAAAAACAATGAGTATTGATAAAAACATTTAGTAGCTTCTCTTAAAGGGCACTCCTGAGATTGAAGATGGATGCCACAATATGTGAACATCTAATGTTATTTATGACATGTTTCTGGTTAATAAATTATTCCATGTATTCGATGTTGTTCTCACCTTAACTCTACTTTGTGGTGACAAACATGGATGTTGGAAGCAGCCTTCACTAATTTTAAGGCCAACCTGGCCTTCACGTCAGACACCCGATCTGTGCTACAAAGGGTTAAGCTGAAAAAAAAGGTAAAAATATTCAATAAAACAAAAATTTCATATGTTAATTACAATACAATTACAATGTATAGAGATAAAACAAGTAAAATGTGAAATGTGTATAATATTTTGCAGAACATAATTTTACAGACATTATAATATAATGTGGGAAGCTAATCTAACATATACATACCGATGTTAATTAGATATTGTTTCCCCTTGTCAACAGACAATTAACTA
>JAUTCZ010028011.1:0-12914 GCA_032273805.1 Melanodrymia brightae | reverse complement strand
TAGGTAGTTGTTTATTGGCCTGTCAGCCATATTGAATATTTTTGTAAAGTTGACCCCCTTTATAGCATCCCCCAAAATTTAAACATTAGAATTATATTTCTATGATTTATTTAGAATATGTTAAGCATAGTTTCCATGAATGTATACAAAACTTGTGCAATTTGACAAAAGGAACCTAATTTTTTTATTGGCCCGGCGACCATTTAAAAAAAATGTTTGGCCCCCTGAGTATCCCAAAATGTTTTTGAAACATCCCAATTATATTTCTACGATTTATTTATAGTATTTTGAGAATAGTTTTCAAGAAATTACAACA
Source organism: Melanodrymia brightae (assembly GCA_032273805.1). Taxonomy (NCBI): domain Eukaryota; kingdom Metazoa; phylum Mollusca; class Gastropoda; order Neomphalida; family Peltospiridae; genus Melanodrymia; species Melanodrymia brightae. The sequence continues at coordinate 12,598 of JAUTCZ010028011.1, read as the reverse complement.
AAGTTTCGCTATTTGACATAAAGTACCTGGGGTTTTCATTGGCCTGGCGGCCATTTTGGAAAATCGTCTGTATGACCCCCTTAACCCCAAAATAAAAAATGCCAACATCAGAATTCTATTTCTATGATTTATTTAGAATTTTTTAAGCCTAGTTTGCAAGAATGTTTACAAAATTTTCGCAATCGTCTTTTTTGCGCCATAAGGCTGTAGACTAGTACATGTATTGATTTATGAGTGCAAGTCAACTATTGCTGAGTAGCGCTGCGAGTTTGCTATTATATTTATTATCCTTTGTTTGTTGTCATTCTGATTTTGTACGTTTTAAAATGATGGTCTACATTAAAAACTGGGGAAAAAGTCGTTGCTTTATGTTCTTCTATCTTCTATTTTTGTAACATTTATTAATTCATTGCCATCCAGTTTCATCTCATTGTGCATAAACATTTCACATTATCAACTTCTAATCTGCTTGACTAATTCCAAGCAAATTTTGTGTGTTCAAGCTTCCCTGGAATTAGGAGGCGCAGGACCCAAAAGTGGAAAATTAAGATAATTTTAAAAAATCTTTTCTACTTCCAGAAATGCTATAATCCAATAGTCTTCATATATAAAAGGGTCAATACCGTCATGTACAAATGTACTATGATGTAGATGGTTTAGCTAATTTGCTAATTTGTTGGGTCCCCCGTTTGTCCCTGAGGAGGGGTTGAATAGTTATGAAGAGAAATAAATGTAAACTAGTTTGTGGCAAGTGTCCATGATACATGGAGAAACAAATTTATTATTTTGGTCATTCTGACCGCCCAGTGGCCTGCATTCCATAAACCTGGTAGGTTGGATGAACAATGTACGTAGCTATTATTGCTTATGGGCCTCTTGTTGTCTTTAACTGACATCCACTGTCAGACTTTTATTCAGTTACTGGTACATGTACTTGAATTTTATATGAACCGTTAATTACAGTACATCTGTTTGTTATGATTTGGGTACATATAGATACAGTTTTTACATCTACAATAGCACACTGCTTTACATTTTATTTATATGCCATGCTTAATGATAATAGGATGCTTATGATGGGCAGTATAGAACAGTTTAATAAAATTGAACGGGTCCTTAACATCTGGAGTACCCCAGCCTTGGTTTGTTTATATTTGGCATCTACAAGCATATTTGGCATCTACAGGCATATTTGGTTGTAAATTATATCTGTAACAAGATAGTGAATCTGAATGACTCGATGATGAGTGTGTGTAAAATGGAATGTATTTCTATAGAATGGTGTATTTCAGGCAAGCATGGCAGTCCCTGGGAGACATGTCGAGGGAGAGTGCAATGGATGAGCTCGTCAAGCATCTCAATAACATCTGTACTTTGTTCAAACCATTTGTAGAGGCACACAAGACTGAGAGGGATGAGAAGATCAAAAGAGAGTAAGCAACTTGAACTGGAAAATTTGGTAAACAGATTTGAGGTTTTACGGCAAACATTGGCACTTTGGCATCGACACACGCCTCGTGATGCCTGATTGGAATGAGAACAGAGGGAAAAATCACTCGTTAATTAACACCTTGCATGCTCTAACATTCAGATGATCCTAAATGGATAACAAACAGAAATGGTTAAAACAACAATACAAAAATAAATTTCTGTTTGGTAGTAAATTATGATATTTATAAAACCAGGTTCAAATGTATTAAATAAAGTGAAACTGTTATTAAGACCACCTGTAGGACATTTTAAAATTGGTGTTATTACTGGGTCACTATTCAATAATATTATAATAAGGATATATTCTGGTTTTTATACTAGTGGTCTTTATAGCAGGATGATTTTAACACCGGGCTCGTCTGTAGGTGGGGTTTAACTGTATATATATTAAATTTTGTGTGAACAATAACTATTTGTATACCAGATTCATGTGTTAAATAGTTTGTCAACTTACAGTATAGCACTGGCCCACGTTGTGTGTTTTGTTGTATAGTCTTATTGTATGGACTGTTTTGCAGGAAAGAGGAAGAAGATCGGATGCGCCAGGAAGTGGAGGAACGTGAGCACAAGGCACTGGAAGAACAGGCCAAGCTGCAGCAGGAGGCCGAACAACAGCGGCAAATGGCACAAGAGTATAACAACTTACACATTAATCTGTTGTTCAATATAGTTTACCATATTTCAGTTACTTTCCTAATGTGTGTTCAGGGCTCGAAATTATCTGGCTTTACGTGCACTAGTGCATCCTGATTTTGTGTGAATGATTTATAGTATTTCTGAGGCATGTAACCTTTTATTTGCATGTAACATGTTTCTCAGCATGCCCCTGGTGCATGTAGAAGAAAAACAAAATCTAGCTCTGGTGTTAGTTGAAAAAATGTAAATTATGCATAATTATGTATGTCAGATGTGTATGAATGTTTGGTATAGAGTAGCAAGGCTTTAGGATGATTAATATTTTGATAAATAGACTACAAGTTTTTGCATTGCAAGTAATAATAAAAAAGCACTTCAAATTAAAGAATGTACTCATAAAAAAATTGTAATTATTATTGTTCTAAAATATATTTTGCACAGTGGTTCAATCTATTTTAATCTAATAAATCATCTGAAAAATTAAAAAAAAATTGTTTTGAAATGAATATGTTAGCGAGTAGAAATTGTTTTTATTTTCTAGTAATATATGATCTTGTCAAGAGTTGCTCTGTCATAGATCTAGTAATGTTAATCAAATGACAATTACTGTAAAACTTGTAATATTCGTGGCTGTAAATTTCGGGGAAAAAACCCCAATGAATTCACAATAGATTATTTTCGCATTGCAAACCAAAATAATCTTACTGTTGTCTTTTTAATGGATATCACTGCTGTCATAATTATTTGCATCGTTCTTGAAGCTAAATTACAAACTATGTACATACACACGAATAATACAGTTTTACAGTATACTCTATACTTGGAGTGCTGGTTAAATTAAAATACAATGAGTTATTTTCTGATTTCAGAACGCAAATCCGAACAGCCTTGAATCAACAAACGGCCCAGCAATTCAAGCAATATTCAGAACAACAGTACCCAGGCAATGCACAAATGGTATCTTTATTAAGTGTATTTACAATGGCGTAAATAAAAAATGTTGATAGTGTATCAAAATAAAAAAAAATTTGAATGGATAAAAGAAAGTTTTTTTTTGAGAACTCTACAAAGCACATTTTTTGTTAATAAAGAGCTATTGGATGTAAAATTCACAGTAATTTCTCAGATGATTGCTGCTGCCACATAAGCTAGTCTTATGCTTGTATGCATTTATTGTAGGATTATAACCACAACAGAAATGTCAAAATGTCATTATATTACGTAAAATTGCTTGATACATGTCGTACGAATACCTTGCCAAAACCCGGAAGCAAAAATTTTGAACTCTTGTAAGATCAGTGCTGTTGTCTGCAGTGCGGAAACGTTTGGTGTCAGTTGGTGCCAAAATCGGTGAATGTGGGTCTTTAAGGTGATTTATTTATTGCCTCGTATTTCTATCGGTTTGAAGTACTCAAAATTGAACTGAGCCGTCTGTTTGTTGCAGCAAGATGAGTTGATTCATCAGCTGCAGGAGCAGCACTTCCAGCAGTACATGCAGCAGGTCTACCAGCAGCAGCTGATTCACCAGCAACAGCAGCTACAGCAGATGCAGGTAATGAACAACACTTCACAGAACTCTCAGAACACTGCCATGCAGAATGGTCCTCTCACGGAGAGACCTGTGGCTGGCTCCCAGGACAACAAGCAGGATGCTCAGCTGGATGGTGCTAACGAGGTTAAGGGAGAGGATGAAGAAGGTAATTTGATGTTCACTCCTGCTTGTTATTTGTCAGGTAGTCACACAAAAACTTGCTCAGTGTTTGGTTAACATTGATATGATTGTGGTTTGTACACCAATGCAAATAAAGATACAATCATTTACGTTTTCACCAATAGAATGGATATTTTTTTTATGCAGTGGTAATTGTCGTAATGTTATTGGGTAGTACATGTATAAGTTGGCAGTTGTCTACAGTTGTCAATATTTTACAGTTAGTACAAAGAGTACTAGCAGAGGGATGGAGTTTAGAGTTATGTACAACTTTTGAAGTCATAATTTGTCTTATTTATTATGGGTGTATGTGTGATATTAGTTTTTTTTGCAATACCAAATTTTCCCATGCGGTATATTGCAGTATACTTTTGGAGGACTGGTTTTCACGATACACTCTGGAGTTTCTGTAGCATTGATCAGAAATTTTTTTAAAATAATTACCAAACAGATTTCAACACTTCTGTTTTCTTAATACTTTGTTAATTTGACTAAATTAGTAGTTTTAAAAATTAACAAAACATATGCAATTATCCGAACGTAATTTCTTTGATTTGAGTTTGAAAGTTGCGAAGGTTCAATAGGAAATATTTGCTGCATGTTGACCCCAAATGCCGTAATTGGCTGTATATCAGGTAAATATCCAATTTAGACATATTATGCGTGCATGTATAATGATTATATCATTATTCAGTAATATATAAAAACACAGAAATAATCTTATATATTGTAAGGTTGTCTGAAATTAATGAACTTATTACTAGTCTTTACTGTAAATTAAGGTATTTTTATGGGAACTTAATTTTCGTGATATGCCAATTAATGCTGAAATACCATTAATGCTGTAATACCATCTCTTACTTGTTTGTTTCTGTATGCTACATCTACATGTATATCCATATTTTAATTCTTTATTTTTCTGGTTGACTGGAGATCAATTTTATGTTCACTACATTTACATCACTACTAGAACTTCAGTGGACAAAAGTACATGTACTTCATGGACACATTTCTAGTCACTTCATATTCCAGTTGTATAGTATTACCTTATTTATCAAAACCTCATTGGTACATGCTATTAGAATCTGAACTATTTCAGCATCAGAAACACCTTCCATGCCCAAACTTATGCCAGCTTCACTTTGGACACGTAAAGATATGAGCGAGTTTAAGAACAGTGTACGACACATTAAGGAAAATGTCATCAAAATTGCATCTCTGGCCACGGCGATCGTGAGTTGGATTCAGACACACCTGGATGCTGTTGATGTTTCAATGTGGTTCTGCTTGTTGTATGTCTGGTTATGGTCACAGTCAGACTATGTTAGTGGTTATTGTGAGAGACCTGCTTTTAGTAAACACATTTTTACGCTCAAGTTTTCAATTTATTATTTTATCAGTCACACATTGATTTTATGAAACGGAAACTTAAGAAGTATAATGCCCTCATAATCGTAATATAGCCTGACTGATTATGGTTTGCTTTGTAAAACCTGGCTTTACTGTTTGTTTTTCTGTCACTCTGTAAGATTCTGCTTTCCGGTGTTTTAGATGACTTGCCATCAATAGCTGCAGCCTCCATGTGGACACGGAAAGATTTAAAAGAATTCAAAGATTCACTTCGAAACGACAAAGACTCTGTTATTAAGATAGGCTCAGGGGAAACCGTGACAGTGAGTACAGAGATCATATAGCCTATAGGTTTGAAAGTAATGAACTAGCTGTTTAAAAGTAAATAATAACATACTATTTTCTCACCCATACCAGCTCTCCAATATTTGAGCTATCTCCTTTAAAGCAACTAATATCATACTGCATGCTTACCCGTCAGCCTTCCAATATTTGAGTTATCTGTTTGAAATCAATAAATAGCATGCTGCATGCTCAGCCCTCCAATATTTAACGAATCTGTTTGAAAGCAACTAATAGCATACTGCATGCTCAGCCCTACAATATTTGAGCTGTCTGTTTGAAAACAACTAACAGCATACTGCATACTCACCCTCCATAGTCCTACAATACTTGAACTATATGTATGAAAGCAACTAATAGCATATTGCATGCTTATCTATTGCATGACGACCATTAAAAATGGAGAAGAAGGGAGAATTTATATTAAGGAATTTTCCTGTATTTGAGATTATCGATTATGAAGGAGACCAGCACGGAAGTATTTTTGAATTATATAATTTATTGTAGAATGACAAAGACGTACTGTTCAGAACGACGAAGCATGACATTAGTTTAAAAACCTAAATTATGATTTAAGCTATATTTATGTGTTTAGTGCTGTTTAGGTTACTATGCAATGTATACCTGTTTTTGCTTGTAAATTACCATATTGTTTTAGTTTTGTTTCTGGTTGTGATGGGTTATCTCTGTGCTATGTCTTTGTTATGTGAAAATAGATAGGAACTGGTTCATGGTGTATATTGTTTTGAGTACTAATTTTTTTTTTGCTGTTTAGCTATATTATCTTGTACATTTCGAGTGATAGCCTTTTTTCTATTTATATTATAGATTTATACATTTTAATAGTAATGTGTGTATATTGATAAACATGCTGCTTCTACATTTTACATGATTGCACAAGGTGTATTAATCAATAAATATGAATTATTGCTTTGATATTTGAATACTAAAGGTAATTATTCATCAAATTATGAAATAAACGTAGTCTGTTTTCATTGTAATGGTATAGTATGATGGATTTGATACCACTAAATGTAATTTAAAACTGAATATGTTTATTTCCATTTTACCATGACAATGTTTTGTTCAGATTCTCTCCTAGCGTAATTGTCCAGTGAGTGAAAATAGTTTTTGATGCCATTGTTATGAGTGAAAGTATGAAGCCACAAACAAATATAGAATAGTTCAACATTTTAATTTACCACAATTTCCCTGGTCTCTGGACATAGTTTGATTTGTATATTGGGCTATTATCGTCAAACCATTTTGACATCAGCTCATCTTAAAATGCATCGTCATTGTCACCTAATTTATATATGATTTTGGGCATTATTTCCATGTTTTATATAGTTCATATTAACAATTGTCTCATACTTTTAGGTTCGTGTTCCAACTCATGAAGACGGAACATGTTTGTTTTGGGAGTTCGCTACGGACTATTATGATGTAGGGTTTGGTGTGTATTTTGAGTGGACAATAGCTCCCAGCAACACTGTTAGTGTTCATGTTAGTGAGTCGAGTGACGAGGAGGAATTTGATGAGGAAACAGAAGGTACAACTGAGGTGCCTTCAGGTAAGGGAAACATCTCTTATTGTCACACTTTAGACTACAATGTAACCATTTATTATCATTAGCTAATGTTATACTCTTAGATTGAGCATGAGTTTAACATTTAGCAAGTCTCGTTTCAAGTTGTGTTAGTTTTTATTTAAGGCCTGTTCACAGTTATCAACATTATCATGATCATACAAACCATACGCTGGAGAAGGGCATCAAGGGTAGTGTACACTTCCAGAAATACAAATAAATGTTGATACCTACATTTATAAAATCTAAAAATATAAATAATTATTTTTGAAATCATCGCTTGTGCAAATAATTGCCAGCAGGTTGAGACTGATCAGCCAAGCCATAGAAGCTTGTTAATGAACATGATGCAGTTGTTTATGTTATGACTGTGAGACATAATGAAGATGGCCGAAGGAGAATATCCTATGACCGTTCTTCTTAATCTGTTGTGCACTTATATTTATATTTTGTATAACCCAACTATTCAAAAAGAGCAATTGGCTAATTTGGCTGATGATGGGCTGAATCGAGGAAGCAGTTGATAAACAGTTCAATCACAGGAATTTATTTGGACATGCAATTTGCAATTATTTAGACTATGTACCTGCAAAAGTACTTTATTAACAAAAAGCAATTGTTTATTTTTGTAGGTAAAGGTGATATAGAAAGAGGAAAAAAGGTTGACAATCGACCACCAACAGATGAAATCATTCCGGTGTATCGGCGTGACTGTCATGAAGAGGTGTACTGTGGTAGTCACACCTACCCTGGCAGAGGAGTGTACTTGCTGAAGTTTGATAACTCTTACTCTCTGTGGCGGTCAAAAACATTGTACTACCGTGTGTATTATTCTAGATAGACTTTGTATCTTGCATTCATTACGTGGGGAGATGTTGTTAGGGTTATTTAATACACATTATTGTTATAGGACATTGTCATTTACTAAGTATGAGGTGACTCAGTCTGGCAAGCAACATGTCTAGTCGGAAGAGATACTTAACATGAGGCTAGAGTCAGTGCTTGCTGTGCATTAAGTCTCACCAGAATTTGTTTCGTCATGTGTGTTCCTTTTGTTTTGTTAATGAACAAACTATGCCAAAGATCTTATCATTCAACAAGATAGATATCTTTATTATGCATTGAGGGAAGAAGATGCATACTATTATTTAGTCTATAACCTCCCAAGGGAGAGATGGCATTTGGCTTGAAGTTCATGTCACACCATTGTTGCTATCAGAAAGATTGCTTTTTGATTGAAGGTTGTGGTGTCACACCATTGTTGCTATCAGAAAGACAGCTTTTTGATTGAAGATTGTGGTGTCACACCATTGTTGCTATCAGAAAGACAGCTTTTTGATTGAAGGTTGTGGTGTCACACCATTGTTGCTATCAGAAAGACAGCTTTTTGATTGAAGGTTTTGATGTCACAATGTTGCTTCTCTTCTGTAATGTGAAAATGGTGTATGTTAGATATGGTTCTATAAGAAAATGACCAAGCATAATTTTATTTCAATAATTGTTTCTGCTTTATTATGGTTAGTAAATACAATACCCTACTCGACACTCGAAATTACAGATTAACTGCCCCTTGTTACATTTACGTACAAAGTCTCTCGCTAAAGCTTGGGACTTCCAAAGACAACATATATTTCACTCGAGACAGATAATATATCATTGTTTATTATTCCTAAATTATTTATTTCTTTGCTTTTGTAAATTGTTTCTGTTCTATTTCATTTAAATATAAATATGGTTACACTAGAGTAATATCTATCAGCAGATTAGTTTTTTGGGAACATTTATGTGGATTTTTTAAAAGTTTATCAACCCACTGCCATGTAATCCATTTACCAAGTGTTTGCTTTGAATGGTTCAAGAAGCCATTTTTTCTCTGAGGTCATGAAAAACCTGGAATGTCATGGAATTTCAGATTGTAAAATCCAGTACTGAAAAACCCATAAAATCAAGCAAAGTCATGGAAAATTAGAAATGTGCCTAAACCAATAAAATGTGGCATATAAATATTTGAACCTGTTCTTTTTTTGTCAGAGTAAGCCAATATAATCACTGGACAACCAGTCCATCACCACGCATGTGTATATCTGTTGTTGAAAATTGCTGTTAGTTCTTATTTTCGATCATCTTTTTGGTGAAGAATATTGGTTTTAGGGTGGATCGTGTTTGATTGATGAAATAAGGATGGAGCTGGGAAATGGAATAGTTATGAAAAGTTATGGAATTTCTGATGGGGAAAATGTATATGAACTAATTTTTTGGCATTTTTGTGTGTTTGCAAGATTTTTATATTTTCTTCTGTCTAATCATACAGAGCACTCTGCTTAAACATACTGTGCTCTTCGTTTAAACATACAGTGTAATCTATCTAAACATACAATGCACTGCTTAAACATACAGCGCACACTGTTTAAACACACAGTGAACTATGTCTAAACAACAGTGCATGCTGTCTAAACATACAGTTCTCTGTTTAAACACACAGTACACATTGTCTATTAAATGTACAGTGTATGCTGTCTAAACATAGAGTGCACTATCTAAACAGTTTTCTCTGTGCACTTGGTTTAAACATCCAGTGAACTTTTTCTACAAATACAGTACTTTCTCTAACATACAGTGCACATTGTCTAAACATACAGTGAATTCTCTAAACCTATGTATAGTGAATTGTCTAAACATACAGAGTACATTGTCTAAACATACAGAGTACATTGTCTAAACATACCATGAATTCTCTAAACATAAAGTGAATCTAAACGTACAGAGTATTGACTAAGAAACTTCCTTCTCTAAGAATACAGTTCACTCCGTCTAAACAACTCGGCCAGCATCAATCTAATTGAGAAATGTGGATAAACCAGATTGATTTGGTTTATAAATATCTGGCTTTGACAAAGTCTATCCGAATGGTTTGATTTAGACACATTGTGTTGTATCTAACAGCTGGTGGTCTGTATCGGGTGCAGCTGTTATTTATTGAACTACAAGTATGTCATGATTACACTGGTAAGTAGCATCTGGAGCTGTAATGAATACACCATGTGGTGAGCATCATACATCCCACGAATGTGAGTCACAAATACAATGACCGGCATGTGAGTAATTATAATACAAGGTAGGACGAATAATCGGATTTAAGTTGATTTCAAATATTTTAATTAACTGCTGGTAATCATTGTAGCTCTGGTGATACCATTGTTTATCATGTTATAGGCATTGTTATGTTATTTACTATTCAAGTTTTTTTCACAAAGATGTATTGCCAAGTTCCTTTGTATTTTGCAAGAAATATCTAAAACCATTTGCTGATTATGTTGCATTTAGATATTAGAAAAATTTATCAAACATTTTGTAAATCACCAAAATAATTTTAAATGGCCAAAAAAAGTGAAAGATGAATTAATTTTAGATACACTAGAACAATACTATCAAACAAAAACCAATTATATGAGCATGTAAATATATTAACCATGACATAACACCCAGCTATATTGAAAGTTTGAATTTTATGGCAGAAGTTGAAAATAAAGTATTTATTGCAATTTGTGTTTTCAGATTGACAAGTACCATACATCTACAATTAATTCTTTGCAAATAATTATATATAGCCCAAATACTCGCTGGACTGGTGTTTACACTTAACATTAAATGAATGTGATATGATAGAACACGATGGGTATCAATCAAATTATTGGCGAGTTCTTGCCATCCTGAACACGCCTCGGGTAGGCCTATATACTATAACATTTATGTTGTTATGTAAACTTTCTGTTCTTTTGGTTTATTATATACATGGAAAGGGAGATAATTCTAACTTCCTTAACAAACCGGTCTGGTTATAATCTGGACTATAATAATTATAGGATTTTATCTAATACTTTAACAACCAAAAGTAATAAATAAAGTACTGAACTCACTTTCAGTTTATTATAATACATGCACAATGTATATAAAACTAGATATCCAACTTACTTTCTCAGATACCAAATAATGTTTTCGCATATAAAATGGTATTAAATGAAAGCTTGTTTTGTTATATATTGTAATTTTTGTACACCATTTACTTTTGTGTATTTTCCAATTTTTTTATCAATAATGTAATTGCATCATGATTTAATATGTATTTTAAACATGAGTGGTTAGTTTTTCCCTAACTACTTTAGTCATGGTTGCTAATGTTAATGTCCCCGTGGAGTGTCACTGCAGTCTAGATGTTCAGATAACACTAATAGTTCTTACTTGTAAAGCTTACATAAATATAAAAAAGACAATGCAGCTTGCTCAAACACAAGCATTCTTGAATGGAGATGAATACTGTAAACATTTATTATATGGCCTTGAAGTTGTGCCTGACGTTGCAAAGCAACCTACTCTATAATGTGTATTACATACATGTATGTACATAATAATTACCGTACGCTATATGTATTGGAGCTTCTTGTCATGGTTAACTTGTTAAATGATCATTCATTGTGTTCTCAAAAAAGCGCTGGTCTCTTCTAAGTGTCACGATGTAATGCTATTTATCATGGTAGTTGTTAAACGTTTTGTATGTTATGTGATGAGGTGGTCTAAAATACAGTACATGATTTAAATTGCTGTCTGGTATCCATATTTGGTGTAGGTCCTATATTATATTAAGATTAGGATGAGTGTAATGTAGATGCAGGAAGCTTCAAGCAGAGTTTGTATATATTGATCAGCAATCAGATATATAGAAACCACAGAACAGATTCAAGGATTAATTTGGGGGAAATGTCTTGTGCTGTTGTATTGCGCTTGCAGTCATAACAATCTTGCAGCCACAATGTTGTTGCATTTACAGTGCTGTTGTTACCGTTTTGCTGCAGTTACCTTGACCTCCACGTGTGAAACTACATCTCTTGTATTAAAACATAGAGGTATTGTGTCATTACCTAGGTTTAAACTTGTCCGACTACAGCCGTTTTGCTTCTTGTATATTTGTATAATATGTATAAACTTGGTTGACATGTTCCTATTGTTTTGTCATCTTGCAGTGTTGTTATATGTTACAGAATCTGTATAGAGCAAGATGTTGTACATGTATATCCAATGTACCATGTTATGAAATAGCTATAAATGTTTGTTCTATCTTAATGACTTTTTATTGTTATTATTGATATACAGTTGAATTGAAGTCGTTGTTATTATTACGTTAATTATATCCCATTTGATTAATTATGAAAAAGAGAATAAAGAGTTTTACGGACTCCCATTATGTATAATTACAATAACTCTACTAATAATACAATATCGGGATCCACAACTGGTCCACCAAAGACCGTGGTGTGTGCTATCGGTCTGTTGGGAAAGTGCACATAAAATATCTATTACTGTTATTCGCTAAAGCTCTTGACAAATGAAACTATATTTTTAAAAAACGTGTATTCAATATTGTTACCCATTAATAAACGTCTACTAAGTCAATTAATCATGCGCGCAAAATTATAATGCCTAAG
>JAUTCZ010027900.1:0-12915 GCA_032273805.1 Melanodrymia brightae | reverse complement strand
TGATGTTCACAGTGGGACAAATAGAGTTGAAACACATGGTACATAGTTTGGTTTACATTACCTCATTACAAATTAGGATCGATTTTATTAAGTGCCAATTACTTAATATTAAATTATTGGAAACCTACAAGTTGACAAATGTGCAGTTACCTCCCTTATGTCGGTTTCACGTTTCCCATTTCACTGGTTGTCCGAAAATTTGGCTGTAATAAAATCAGGCAAGCACATTGATGTTATTACATCTTTAAAAGCACCACAATGAGACTAGCTTATGCGCGATAATTTTGCCATTAACTTGATTACAATTCCTGAGTGATCTGCAAACCTTGCTCTAAACAAACCAAGCATTTAAAATCCAATTCTGTTTATAAGCCAGCGCTTAGAAGCAGTGCTTGGAGGCGAAAATCCCTCATTAACTTGCACAGCTATTCAACCAGCTGAATTGCAGTGTTGTCAGCCTAAATTTATTTATTACGAGAATAATCATCTCGGATAATACATTTATTAAAGTAATTGATCCATTATCTCCCTTGTCTGTGTTGCTGTGTACTCAGAATATTTTTGTAAGTGGATTCAGCCTGGCCAGGAACAAAGGTCCGTGTCGGCGATCGATTGCCTCGTTATTCAGACAAAATGTGACAAGTATTGAATAAATACCTTGTGTAGCAAGAACTCTATGGAGTGCAAATTGTCCTCGGTAGGTGTATGTAACTCAATTGAGGCAGTGTGTCTATTATGGTCGAAAGCCTTTAGGTGGTGTGTACGAGATAAGAAATATTATGAGATGTATCGCAACAAACACTCCACGGTGGGAACAGAATGCATACAATGATTTATTAAACAAATGTTTACATGAATGTAACATATCTAACAAAACTAATGTCTAGTTATTACTGCCATAATTCATAGCCATAGTGTTATTAATGTGGCTTTCTTGTTGTAGGCTGAAGTCTGTTTTGAATACTACACATGTCTATTGAATTATTACTGGTAGCTGAAATTGACTAGGTGTATGATTGCTATTTTTGAGAAACTGTCTTTAACTATGCCTCAAGTGGATAAAAAACACAATTAAATAGAGTCGCTGTGTTAATTTACTGCAAATTTCTGAAGGTCTGAGGAGCAACTTTTATCAATATTCTACAAAACATTTGTGCATATAGTTGTAATTTGTGTATATTTATAATTTTATTTCTTTTTTCTTTTGCAAAATGTAGTCGCAATTGTTAGTGTGCAATACTTAAAAGTACAAACAATCAACTGACAAATTATATTTTATATTTTTAAACATTTCTTTGACATAACATGACATTCAATATCCTGAGCATTTGGCTTTTTCATAAAATATCTTGTTTTCACACAGTAATGAAACTAAACTTGATGTATAGGTTTGTAGACTGGTGATCACTGATGTGTCAACTGGTGTCACTGATGTGTTGGTGTCACTGATGTGTCAACTGATGTCTCAACTGGTGTCACTGATGTCTCAACTGGTGTCACTGATGTGTTGGTATTACTGATGTGTTGGGGTCACTGTTGTGTTGGGGTCACTGATTTGTTGGTGTCACTGATTTGTTTGTGTCATTGATGTGTTGCTGTCACTGAGTTTCAATTAATTAGTCTTGTAGTCAAATAAAATAGAGCAGTTGTTAAAAAAAGGCTGCTGCTCTGTCTAGAAGACCATGGTATTGATTTGGATCTTGCCGACTGTGAGCAAAGTGTGGAGAGATCCCATTGGAATACAGGAAAATTGGTTAAATGTATTAAATTATCCCCTCGATGGTGCGGTGTTTTTGTAATTTTCCAGTTGGTACTCATGGTGTTAAGCTTCAATTTAGGATATTGAACTAAACCTGGTGCCAAGAAAACGTAAAGATCTCGTAGCCATCAATTTGGCACTCCCTTGGGCTTTAGCCATTGTTAGAAGTGTATTGCAACACTTCCTTGATATTATCCCGGCTGAATCCCGAGGCAATCTCATTGATATTGCTGGCCACAAAATCTCCCATGATTCTCTTTCTTGGATTTTAATGGCTTGATCATGTTGATAGATCCCTTTCTGCTGGATGCAATCTTGTTACCACCATAGGTCAGGATGTGGCTTGTGGTCTGCTTGGCTGGGCAGCAGTGCGCAGCCCATGTTCAGAAATCTTTCATCTGTCTCAAATGTTTGCTGACTTTGGCCGGTTTCAAGTGGTGAAGCCTTCAAAGATCTTGCATGGAAATTACTGAGACATAATTTCATTATTTGTAATGGATGAAGCTGATCCCAGATATGTGTCTGTGAATTGATGAAGTCAATTCAAATTTGATTTGCCATCATATTAAGCCGGGGCTTGTAGCCGTTTACCTCATTGGGTTATGGAATAATGTTGAAGCTTGGATCGAGTCCTTGACATCCACTCAATTATTTGGACTCATGTGCAGTTAATAACAAAATTGGAAACACTTTTTGTCTTCATTATGAATTTTTAGACGTTCTAAATAATAAGTCAGTCTGATTTTGGTGTTTGTTGTAGAGGGGTGGGGGTTTAAAAAATATATTATTTGTTTAATTTAAGTTTCTTGAACATATATTTAATTATTTTTATCAAAAGTATTTTTAGCTGTCAATCATTTCCACAACTTTTTTTTTGGCAGATAAAACAAAATTCAAAATTACTCACTGACATCATGACATTTTTTTTTATTAAATTATTAATTAGATATCTTCATGACAATTTTTTGTTATGCTTTATTTAATTTTTTATTGCTATGCAGTTAAGTATTGATTAATAACGAGCATTCTATGATGATGTAAGAATACTTTATTCTGATAGGTTAGTTAGCATAATTGGCACGGGCAGAGCCCTGAAAAAATATATCATCATTTGTCTTACAACTCATGTTTTCCATACGTATCTAAATCACTTATCTACTAAATATTTCTACCTGGGTGAGAAGTATTTTTGATATGCAAAGTTTGTTAATAAATTGAATTGGCAGTTAATATTAAATTAGTATGTTAATTAAAATGTTCCTGATTTCATTGAGAGACCTGTTATTATTATATTATTTATTTATTTTTATTGCCCCAGAACAGTATGACAATATCAAGGTTTGCATGCCTTGAATCATATGGCCTTGCAAACTAGTTATATAATAATGTAAATAAATAAATGTAGTAATCTAATTGATAAGCAGATGATTTAGTAAAAAGTATCAACTCGCGATCTGTATTTTTCGCGATGCAAACAAGAAATTGTTGGATATCATTACTAGTTAATATTCCTGTGATGGTAATTTTCAGTTAAATTACAAACGCGAAAAATGTAAAAAGTACATACACACAAACAGTTTTACAGTACATACATGTTTTGAGTGGGGTTTTGTTTTGTTCTTTTTAATTGATATTTCTTCAATTTTTGTATATAAAGGTAATACTATTCCATAATAAATTATATTAAGCTGAATTTCAGTTTATTTGCTTCAGGACGTCTTCAGTATGGGACAGCCACTAGAATGAACAGGACTTGCGTTTAATGCCGTGTTTACCTCTGTTTACTTATTGTTAAACTGATCTAGTGATATCCTGCCAAGTACATATTGGTTTATATGTTAATTACCCAGATAGAGATCCCCAGCTGAAGGTTACCCATGAATGCTTGTTACATGGCGACTTGAGTTGAGATAATCACAAGCTTGTTATTTTTTGATGAAGCAAGGCAACCCCCAAGGCAGATGTTATCAGAGGCATCATTGTGATGGTTCAACGCAGCATGACTGCTTTTATCAGACCGACTTGGTCCCTTGTGTAGCATTGCTCCCCTTTAAAAGGGCAACAAATGCGTAGAATAAGAATTATGTATTGGAAAGATATGCAGGCCTACTTATAGTATCAGTTCCCAAATATAATTTAATTAATTATAAAAAGATATTTCCATAATTCATAAAAAAAAAAAAAATCTTTTTTATTGTCTTTTTTTTATTGTCACTGGAAGGGGACATTTTGTCACTAACAGAGTTATCCTTCCTTGCAGGAAGTGACATTAGTAAATGTGTATATAATAATTATTATAACCATTAATTAAATTGCAGACGTGATAGCTCTACTTTTGAATTTAGCGTGACACTCCATGATTCTTATTAAAAATTCTCACTGTCACATGTTTAGTATTTTAAATTAAATGCATCCATTTAGATTAATGTGAAACGGCATATTTAAAAATGTTTTTATTACAATCATACAATCATGACAATGGGTACCAATTAAAAATAAAACTATTATGTTAATTTTTTTTTTTTTATGACCGTCGGCATGCAAATTCAATTAATATATTAGTACTGCCTTAGTGACTGCTTGGTTCACTTAATAGCAGACGCTACGCCTGAGTGTGGATGTCGGTGGTGCTTGAACCTTCAGTGGATATAATTATAACCACATTCAAATGTGTTATTGTTAATTTTTTATTTTGTTTGCAGTAGTCCTACTAATTCGGATATATAAAAAGGAAATGTAAAAAATAAAATAAAAAATAAACAAACAAAAGGAAAATGTGTCAATTCTGGACATACTCTGACCAGAAACATAAAACTTGGTTTGTGTTTTTTTTTCCAGTCTAATGGTTTGGAATATTTTTATGTTTCATTGTTAATAGGTATTTTTGTGACTTGCGCCATAAAAAAAAAGGACAAACCGGCAGAACTGCGACATGTGCGTGTGATCTCGACCTGCCATGTTATTCCCATATTTGTCTAGCTTGACGGAGCTTGGCATTCATAACTCCGATTTACAACCACGCCAGTTGCCGTTTTATGATCAGGTGTGTTAATGTGGGGATAAGGATTTCCCAGTCTTGCTGGTGGGCTATTCAAATCGGCGGGCCTGTCAAGAACGGCCCTTGTGAGTTCTCAGGTCCTCGAATACATGACAGATTTTGTTTTCCCAACATTTTTCTCCACACAATTCAGGTGCGCTATTCTTGGATCAAAGGTCTCCTAACTGAGTGTTGCTTCAAAGTAGCAGTAGCCCGTATTTGCCAGGGTTTTTTAGTCGTCACCGGTTGGCCAGCATTTTTACACACACACACAGAGCTGGGAGACCGAGCACAAATGAACAGCATTTATTTGTGTGCGCTGGTTTGTGCCCATTGAAAACGGTAGCGTGTGGAGAGGCCACAGAACTCAACAGCTCTGTGCAGTGAGGTGCAAGGATCGCTTGTGTGGTACAGCCTGGATTCAATGAATACACTGAATACCTTTGGGATAGTGTCAAAACAGCTGCTCAAACACACCAGTCAGTCAGCCGGCAGCCATTTTGTTATAGCAGTCGAGGGAAAGCGACGGTGAGAAGCAGACGCGGTGAGAAGCAGACGCGAGGTTTTTTTGCTGCTGTTTTTCCTCCCGCGATTCTATTGAGATCTTTGTTAGTCGAGTTTTGACCAGTCGTTGCTGTTCGTTGTGTACAATTTGTCAGTTCACTGAAGAGGATAACGTTCACTTTTCTAGCCGTTTTGTTGGATTAGTCGTTTTTCTTTATTCCTGGATTATTGGTTTCACCAACAACGTATAGGGCCGTATTCTCTTTATGCGGTTATTTACTTGTGTTTTTTCTATTGTTGATCACAGATATAGTTGTTATTCTGTCGAGAGGAGATAACCGTGGTAAGTTAAAGCTGCTAAAGTTGAAAATAATTTATAATAGTGAATTGAACTTGTTGGTTTAATCATGTTGTGTGAATGATCAGATGCCATGTTCATGATAGTACTGTAGTTAATGTACTCTGATAGTCATTAATGTTTAAAATTGCTTGGCAGTACTTAATATTCTTCAGTCCTTTAGTACATAACCGATATTCAGTAGTAATTAAATGTGTTGGAGAGATGTTAATGGAAACCGAACAAGCTAGGTTAAACTAGTGTTGTTCATGCTGTTTTATCTCATTTGTCATCATTGATATCATAGTAGAACATTTGGTATTATGATGTGGAGTACAGTGTGTTTGAAGTGTGTGTATTTCATGTAGATTACAGTGTTTGAAGTATCTATCTGTGTTGTGGATTACATAGTGTTTGAAGTATGTCTATGTCATGTAGATTATAGACTATTTAAAGTATATATCTGCAATGCGGATTACATAATGTTTGAAGTATCTGTATGTGATGTGGATTTAAGTGTTGAAGTGTGTTTATGTGATGTGGATTTCAGTGTATTTGGAGTATCTGTATGTGATGTGGATTACAATGTATTTAGAGTATTTGTATATAATGTGGATTATATAATGTTTGAAGTATCATAATCTGTATGTGAAGTGGATTTAAGTGTTTGAAGTCACTAGGGGAATTTTGGCCGGTAACCAGCCCCAAATTATAGGGTAGATTAAACCATGCTGTTAAAACTATTATGCCAGTTTATAATAGTGTACTTAATAAATGTATTCTGGTAATACTATTAATATACTTCAATTAATAAATTTTAAATTCTTTTATTTACATTACGACTGTACAAAATTAGGCAATATGGTGTACAAAATTACCTTTTAGTGTACGAAATTACTTGACTGCGTACGAAATAGGCCATCTTCAGTATCGACTACTAAACGTATTGTTGTGTCTATGAAACAGAACATAATGCTGAAACAGTAACATCGATCTTTTTAACAAACAAGAGCTCTTTCTTGCTTAAGGGTATTGGTGACGCCAGAGATAGTTAGCAAGAGATGTACGATGTTAAAAAGTCAGAGGTGTACGGAATTACCTGACTTTACTCCACAGATTCACGCTCTGAAATAACAGTTCCTAGTATTCAGTTACTACTTTGAAGAACTTCCAAAGCTGAAATGAAACCATAGGCTCATTGTGTTATGAGTTAAGTGTTTGGCCCACCTCACAATGATTAGGGATGGGTAATAAAGTTTGTTTGTTTAACGACACCACTAGAACACATTGATTATTTATCAATGGTTATTGGATGTCAAATGCGAGGTTATATCGACACTAGGTCCAGAGGAAACCTGCTGCCGCCACATAGGCTACTCTTCTTCAAATAACAATGGATATTTTATGTGCACTTTCCCACAGACAGGATAGCACACACCACAGCCTTTGATGGACCAGTTGTGAATCATTGGTTGGAATGGGAAATAACCTGTGCCCAATGACATTGTGATTAGTTAGTAAATGTGAAAATATTTAAAAGATTTGGCACTTACCGGTAGTCATATTTTCATTGACATTTCCGCCTCTAAACAAATTTTAGTGTCCTTTTTATCATGTTTTTGTATAAATCATGTCACGTCCATGGAATGTGCATTTTATCTTTTACCATTGAAGAATCGCGTGATCATCCATAGAGTGTTGTCATGCGATGTATCTACATGTATATATCTAAACAACAAAACATTGACATGGCCAAGTGCGTATCTCGGAACAATTTTTTAATGAAATGAATTATTTATTTGTACTGAGATGCATGTGTTATGATCCCATAAACCGGAATAATAATATTGTAACGCAGCATTTAATGTTGGCGTCATTTACAAGAACTGAGTAAGTGGGTACACAATCCTGTTTGGGAAATATTATCCAATAAAGGGAAAACTGCACATGAAACTAACATGTAGGTGCGCACACACAAAGGACACTTTAAGTCAATTATACTTGCTAATGCTTTGGAGGTGGGATACTGCCTATTTAACATGCACTTGAAAGATGAACATCAAAGTCGGATAATGTGTAGTTTATTTATTCCTTGTTGTCTTCCACATTAGGCATTGCCTTGGTGAATAGTTCTTTGCATGACAGAGCACATTTAGCAACTAATGTACTCAAAAACCGTAATTGTCTAGTAATGGGAATAAAGCTTTACAATAATTGATGAGGGTGGCACATTAGACCGTGTGTGTGATAAAAATGTTGAATAATTTATGACAAGGCTTAAGAGGATTGACTAGTGTTGAGCTGTGAACTTGGTGAGGAACGAACCAACCAACAGACATCTTGCACTTATTTACATGTAGAAAATGTTTATTACATGAACCGAAGAAGTTGGCACTCAATATTTGCATTTTTGTTTACAGGTCTGTTTTTGTTTGCAACCAAAAAAAAAAAAATTCGTTTGCTATTCAATGTTATGGTAATTTCAGCACGCATGATGTTTTTGATAGGGATATGCACATGCAGTGCATATGGGCATTTCTTCTTTTACATGTGTTTTGAGATAGTAACTCATTCGAGAGTTTGCTCTATGACTTAAAAGAAGTGTTGATTGTAGGCCATTATATAATTTAGTAAAATGTTTATTATCAAACCCAAACTTCCATTCCATTTATTGATAACATATTTACTTCCGTACAATGGCTATGCTTACGATCTTTTTTAGTAGAATATAGGATGCTTCTAATACTTGTGTTCCCAACAACGAAACCGTATCACAAATTATCAGTATTTTTGTTACCTATTTAGTATTCTCCTGAATATATACATACCTCTGCAGAGCACAATTTCATAGTTGTGTGACCCTTTTAATAAGTTTACATAATGTGCTTGACTGGGTTTGTTGGCCAGTTCTGCCTATCTTCTTCTGCATGAAAATATCCCGTTCATCTGGACTACTATTATTTCGCTCCCAAGACTAGTTGTACGAAGACACAGTGTTTGGATTAGGTGATAGGTAAACAGTGACTGTGCCCCAGGGGGCGTACAGGTTCAGTATGGTTTATCAAGCCATGTTGTGCTGTAATTGATTCTAGTTCCAGCTGCTCTAATGAAAACTAAAAGTAATAGGAGAGAGACTCTGTGGGGCTTGTTAATCAATCTTCTTCTCTTCTCGCTAATTACAGCGACAGGGTTATATTGTATTAAATAATGATTTATGTTTTTTCTATTTTTTTCTTCTTTTTATTAAATTATATAATTTATCAAGTGATTATGAAAGAAATGGTTGTCAGAACCTGATGATGTTAGTATAAAAACGAATTATAAAAATCATTTGACGATTAAGCTATATACAATATAGGGTAAAGGGCTATGTTATATGAAATAGATATATCAAAGTTCCATTTTAAAATTTGTTATAAAAATGTGTTAACCCAAACTGAACCCCATTGAGATGTTTGGCAGTAAATTCAGTGTCTAGATCATGGCATGCTGGTGTTGATGTGTTTTTTGGACAGGCAGCTAGCTATGTTATGATAATTGTGATAAAAGCAAGATCCCAGTATAACTTCTGAAAGATTAGCAATGAGTTTTATTGCCATGAAATAAGACATGTTTAACAGGTCATAAAAACAAAGTTTCAAAATTTGAAGTGTGTACCTACGCCATGGATTATTGGTATGTCAAAATTCGTGAGAACCTGGAAGTATCTGCTTTCATGTTCTGTAAACAACAACAGTATACATATATGAAGACTAGGATTTTAAAATAATCAAGCAATTAGTTTTGTTTCTGGAAATCAATGGGTGCGGGATGTAGCTCAGCACAAGATCCTCCGACTAAATTTCGAGAAGTCAGCGATACACACCTTGTACCTACCCAATCTAGTAATTCTACTTTTTGTTTTTATCTATTATTAAACAGTACTATTAACAATTGTATGTCGTCTTCATTGTAATTCAACTTCTACCCCTTCATTTTAAACATTATTTTGATTTAAGTTGATCAGTGAGAATACACTCACTCGCTGTACAATTTTGATTTCCACGTAACCCATGTTAAATCCATGGCTTTCACATCGCGGCTAAAACCCATGCATTGGGTGACGGTTATCAGCATTGTACATAGCAAGGGGTTAACTCTGGGTTACCGTACAACCTGGTGTTATGTAGTCCAGGCAATATGAAATCTGCCCAAAGCGTTTAATTCTTTCATTAAAATTTACCCTATTGACAGTTCAGAATTCTCTTTGTCCATTCAATTTTCTTATATATTTGACAGATGTTTTAATCTAATGTGTTTATTTATTATTCATCTTTTTTTGTTAAGAGCATAAACAAATTAATACTAATTAATCCATTGATGATCATCAATTTTATGATATAACAAACAGAAATTATCGACTAGATTTTTTTTCGATTAACCAGATTATGTAAACGGGCTTGAGAAATGCGTCTCTCCGGTAGTAATGTGCTGCTAACTTACATAATTGATTTGTTTTCGTTGCTTGGATTCTGACACGTTCTGTTTTAATAAAACGTCGCGATCAAGGTTTACTGCGCATGTTTATTGCTAGCTGTAATACATTGTATAAATTAGACATTTTCTCTCCATTGATTTTTTTTCTCTCTCTTTCTTTTCTCTGTGGTCGTCTTCTGGGATTTGCACTTTCAATTACAGAATTTCATGATGGGCAATAAATGCTGTTGCTCATTAATTTGATTTGTCCACCATGGTGGCACAATTGCAAGTTCTTTTTCAATTGCAAGATTAGGTTCTGGTCCCAGTGTTACAAACAATTGCTTTTATCGCCATGTTCCACAAAATCACTTGATGACGACAAAAAAAGATATTTCCTACGCAGCTGTATCTTAGTGGGATATAAAACAAAAAGAACAGTGTGCGATAGGTTGATCAGCAATAGTAATATAATTGCGCTGTCAAATTGTAATAAATCTCCGTGTAATAGTGTGCAGGGTTGAAACCTGTCAAGGGGTGCCTCATTTCGAATGGATTCATATGCAGCGCTGTTACAAGTCTGGCTCACTTTATGGTCCCTGCATGCAGTAATATTATTGCTTCTACGTATACATTGCGAATTATTATTCCAAAAATAAATCAAGTTGTAGCAGTTTTAACACAGCATGCTTTGTTTTTTAATGGATACTGATGCAAGAAATAAAAAATGAAAATGTTGTTTGGATATGATGTACTTTATGCTAGTAGGTTATCAATTAATTCCATACGACAATAATATGAAAAAGTAATTAAGCTTTTCAAATATTGTTAGCCCATTACCATTTTTTTGCCAATCTTTTCAAAAATTAGGCTTTGACTAATTTGGCTATCTACGGTACATTGTGATACTGTTTATATACCCACATCATTATTTTACTTCAGTAAGAACAAACCTTGGTGCTTTTAATTTAAAGGAGGAATATATAACAACCACCCAACCCAACTAACTGGCATTGCTTGACTCCTTATGTTTGAGCTATCTGTTTCAGTTATTACATCTTGAAGACATCCCAGACATTTGATGTGAATGTCAGATTTGCACTGCCAGCTGTATCTATAGGTGCTGCTGGAAAGGTAGCCTCATTTGCTGCCTGCACGTGCATTCCATGAAGGTTTGCACATGGCTCGTAACAATGTGCACGTTTCCTATTAGCAACAATTTTAGCTAAGAGAAAGCAGTTTTTTTAAATGAAAAAAATGTGACATACGAATTTTCACTTATCGTTTCCTTATGTCCTGCAGATGTTCCATCTGGTTGTGACTTTATATGGATTATCAGAAGTCGAAATTATTATTATTTTTACCTCTATTCCAAAGGAGTATTGAATTTCCAAAAACTTTTTCATCTGAAAATCTAGTATTCCTATAAAAAGTAACTAATAGTAATTATTTGGTAAATAAAACAACAGATTTATTAAAGCTGCATCAATACAGAAGAAAAGATGTTTTGTTGAGCAAGACTTCTATAGCTGCCAAATAAAAGAACAAACATCTATTTAGAAGGAATGATTACAATGATTACATTTCCAGTTAAAATCTATTTTATAACTATTTACTTATAATGCGAATCATTACTATTACTATATCAAAATTCACCTTGTACATGTATGTAGCTAAATTAGCCAAAGCTAATTTTTTACAAGATTGGCTAAAAAACATTGATAATTGGCTAACAACATTTTTTACACATGTTTTTTTAAACATTTTACTGAAAAAAAAACATTTCTGAAAAATTGTAAAAGAAAAGCTTGTCCACAGTTTAGTGAGCCCTGCTATACATAACACAATGCTTACAGTACGGAAATGTACCTGCCAGATCTTGTTAATAAAACCTGCATTAATTTCTTGAGAGTAGTGACCGGACTTGAGTTCTAATTGACTACTGAAATACAGACTAGCTTGGTTGTTGGGGGATGGATGTTGGGCAGGGTAATTGAAAGATGTTTAATTTAAAGAGAGCCTCTTGATAAACACTGCACAATCTGCCTTAATTATCATAGTCAACTCGGCGGCCACCGAGAGCCCATTTAGATAACTTAATGGCATGTTGTTTAGGTGTCCTATCTCCATTAGCTGTGAATTTACAAATTCCACTCAACTCCACACAGGATTGGGAGTTTTACTTGGCAACTCTCTCTGTAGTGCTACGCTTCATGTTTGTGCCATAGCGCTCACAAGGATTACTTGAGGCCTGCTCTTGAAGGCACTTCAGAAAAAGAAAACCACTCTATTGTTTGCCGTTCACGTATTTCCCAGGTTTTTTTTGTGTGTCAAGTACAACATGGTTGTAGAGTGAACTCTGTTGTCTAAAACTGGATCCATGTGGGTGGGACTGATGTGATTGAATGTGCCGGTTAGACAGTCTAGATCTAATAGACAGATTTGGTATTAAGTCACCTATTCTTTGGCAGTACATGTGGCCTGCATATTGTCATATGACATTATTCAGAACGGATAAATGTCAAAGATAATACATTAAAAAAATATGTGTTGTATTGACGAAGTCTTTACTACTTGAGATATTGATAATGATGACAAATATCGAAGCAACGTTCTCCTAATTGCCTAGTAGTGGAGCAGGACATAGTGTCCACCTGAGGTTCAACGGATCGATCCTCCTCAGGGGACCCATTGGTTTATTTACCATTCCAACCAGTGATCCATGACTGGTATATCAAAGGCCGTGTTCACTTTCCGACTCCAAACCAGAGTGAGTGCTCCGCCAGGCTCAATAGGTAGGTGTAATACCACTTATACCGACCA
>JAUTCZ010027789.1:0-12917 GCA_032273805.1 Melanodrymia brightae | reverse complement strand
CGTCCAATAACCGCTGATTTATAATCGATGTGTTTCTAGTGGCGTCGTTAAATAAAACAAACTTTACTTTACATTCATTTATTCCTTAAATAATTTTGTATTATACATGTATCATTACATATTGAAAGGCCCTAGTTCAAGTTTAAGAGGAATGCCACAAAACGCATGCCCCGATGTGCTAGCAATCGGAATATTATCAAAATGATCAAACTATATCTCTATCTTTTTTATGTTTTACCTACCATTCCCCGCAATGCGCACACGTATGTTACATTATGTTCACTTTTTGATGTATGCTTATAAAATGTATGTTTTTTTTGCAGAAATAAACACCTTTATTCATAAGAGTCCAGGTGAAATTCAACAAAGCATTGAAGGCATACTCACATACCTGTACTGTAATGATTACACAGTGAGTGATGACACCATATGTTCGCAAACTGCGATCATGATGTCCTACCCACCTGTTTTAAACTCGAATCAATACCTTTAATGTCGATAATAAATGACATTTTAATGGAGCAGATAATAGAAGTTTATTTTCTCGCTATTAAAGTCTCAATCATCAACAAGTAAGCACGTAATACAACTGTGAGAAACAAACACATTACACAAGACTTCAAAAAAGAACTTTGCATACCCATACTTGTAAAATCTCTCGTAAATAGTTTAAGCATTCTGTGTATGCAAAGAACGTGAATAGTTTAACGAACACAAGTGATTCTTCCTCTTCCACTCACATCCATTCAGACAGACACGCGGAACCAGGTGAAGTGCCGCACACCTGCTTGTCGTAGGTTTTACGTTAAGCGTGAAAACTCCAGTCTATACTTCGTGTCACAACTTTTGTAGTATGTTTTTCGTAGATAACTTTAGTTTCGTTTAACGTAGAAAAAAAAGGTAAACATTTTTTAAAATACAAAAAATGTCCTATTTTTGTGCCCAAATTATATAACTTTAGGTTAGCAAATAAAAATATTGTAATCCATCGTCTGCAAAGAAAATGGCGATTTTTCTGAAGATTTTTTGTATGTATTTGCATGGCAATATTTTTATTCGTTAACCTAAAGTTATATAATTTGGACACAAAAATAGGATATATTTTTATTTTCAAAAATGTTTACCTTTTTCTCTACGTTAAACAAAACTAAAGTCATCTAAGAAAATATACTACAAATGTTGTGACACGAAGTATAGATTTGTTTCTGGATAGTTGGAACACGTTGATTATAGTTTAGATGTGTAATAGATGGCGCCACTGTGATGGGTTCTGTATATTTCATTGATGTTAAAGCTTGCAATGGACAACTTAACTCTTGCATGTCCATTACATGCATGTCAGTATTTCTTTTGATGTCAGACACGTTGATCTCTGCATTATGCATATTTTCTCATCGTCTTCCGGGCATTCAACAAGTCCTATGTGCTTATTTCGTGTCAGTTGTGCTATAATGTACATGTATAATTATCCTATTTAATTTTCTGTATCCATGTATATATCTTTTTTCATGTAATATCAATTATATGCTTTTGTTTTGAATTTTCCTGGCCATACATGGTGCTGTGGATATATTATATATATACATGTATATATATATACATGTATATATAATTAACAATATTTAATGAATGCAATATTTAATTGAGGATTGGATTACATTTTTTGAATATGCAATATTTTTGTCTGTATATGTGATAAAGACAGCAGGGTTATGATGAGCCAACATTGTGAAATAAGATTTGATTGGATGAGCTCATGTTTCAACCATTATAAGGTGCCATTTGATTGGATGAGATCATGTTTTAATGCGATAATGTGACATTTGATTGGATGAAAGTCTGTTTCATCACCAATCAGGAGACATGTTTCTCTATTTTTGTTTAGATTTTATTTTGTGAATTTTACAAACACTGCACAGAACTGCAAACATGTGTAGCGACATTTTCTGTGATTTCTGCTATGTTGATTTAAATATATTGTATGTCTGCAGGTAGATCAGAGAGTGATGAATGTTGATACAATTTTAATTTTATTCTACAAATCAAGCCTCATCAAAACAAAACAAAAATCAAATATAGTTTTGAACACAAGGTCATGACTGTTTGCCTTAATTCAATTTATTGCTATACAGATTTATGCGATGCCTTAATTCAAGTTATGGCTATACAGATTAAGTGATGACTTGCACACTTTTTGCTTACCGTAGATTTATTATTATAATACATTAAAAGTGGCCATATTGATACAGAATCGCATACAATCAACATTATAAAAAGTGTTGGATTGGGGAGAGGGGAATGGTTGGGGTGCTTATGAGAAATATATTTTTTAATTATACAGGCCTTTCCCAATGATTTTTTAAGGTGCTTACGTTTTCAAAATTTAGCAATAATATAATTGTATGTAAAATCCATGAGTACAAATGTGATAGATTAATTTATGTATTATATATTGTACAGGGACAGACAACTGAATTTATGGTCCTTACAAAGTCCTTACATTAAATCAAAGTGCTTACAATTCCCTTACAATAAATCAAATAGCTTAGTTAAACAGGTATGCCTTATGGATCTGGGGAAACCTCTGTATTGATACAGAATCGCATACAATCAACCTAGCAGAATAATTTCAAAAAGTGGTGTGTGGGAAGGTGATGGGGTGTTTGTCGGAGTGGGAGGGGGGATTTCTCAACAAACTTTATCTTTTTTATCAACAAGGCAACCAAAGTGAAGTAAATTAGTAATTGTACAAAGATCTTATTATCTTTTCTTAATTGATATAATCTAAAAAAAAACAACATTAACTTCCTCTAACTCTCATGAAGTAGCTGGACAATTCATTCACAACATGCATTTAATCAATTGTAATCAATCATTGCTTGCTTGGTGCAAACCAATCAATGATCAATCACAAAAGTTCATTTGATTCCCAACACTACATAAATTATTATTACAATCTGCATTTTTGTCTATAAATTGGTGTTGATAAATTGATGATCTACACTAACGTGTAGATATTTTGCAAGATATGTTGACAATGACAAGTATATAATACTGAAATAGCTTGGGCCAAGAACTGATGATCATCAGTATAAATTGGACTATTCTATAAATACCTGTGATACCTGAGCAAGAGCTTGGAACAACTTCAGTTGGAAATGTCTTCCTTGTATGCTTATTCCGTAAGACGTCACTTTTTTTGCTTAAACCATGAAATGTGTTGTAAATCTTTTGTTTGCTTCTTTTTCTTCTTTTTTTTTCTTATTTTCTTTTAAAATAAAATATGTGTAAGTCGGTTAGGCCAAAAAAAAAGGTGGAATTAGGGTAACGTGTAAATATTTTTAAGGTGACCATTGTTTTTTAAACCAAATTTTAGGTCAATGCAAAACACACTGGTGCAAAGATAGTCATCACTAAACAATATAATTATGTCTATTACCAATAAATGAAAATGGTAAGCACTAATGCGTTCCATTAGTTTTAAATACAAATATTTAATTTTTATAAATATGTTTATAACAAAACTTAAAAATGAAAAAAAATGAAAAGTTTAATTTTAGCAATAAAATGTTTTCAGTAGTGGGGGAGGGGGAAGTAAAATTAGGGTAGATAGTGTTACCCTAAATACACTTTTTTATGGCCTTACCAAATCTCAGATTTATGCCTGTATGTGAGAACGTATACTTTTTGAGGAATTCTGACCATTCCGTAGTGATTCCATGTGTTGTAATATTATTCCAATGACTGTACGAGTCATATAATATAATGGATTCTGCCGTAACAGAATTCGGTTGGGATGGACAAAACATTATAGTAACCGTTGTTTAGAAAAAACTCCCCATTAGACGAGTTGTCTAGTGTTACAGACAACATGAAACGTTTAGGCATTATACTCCACACCCTAGGGACAAAATTTGGGACACAATTTGGGACTGAAATCGATCTGAGTTAGACCTATTCAAACAGTTTGTCTAATATTACATACTATGAAATGGATCTGGATCAGACAGATTCAAGTTTAAACAGAGTTTGTCTAATGTTAAAGATCAAGTTGGAGGTACATGTAGGAAATTGATCTGAGTTGGACATATTTCTTGATTAGACAGGTACAGGTTTATACAAAGTGTAATCTGTGACATGCAATATGAATGCTTTGGTTTGCTAGTTTCCCTTCACTGGAGAGTTCAGTGTAGGGAGAGAGAAAAGCTAAAAGCAGGATTTTTATCTAAAGTTTGTTTCTTAATATATGTAAAATTAGTCTTACTAAGTCTTATTAAATTCTCACTGTAAATGAAGAAAATGTTTAGGAATGTTTGCTAGGCGTATGTATGTAAACGCAGTTATGAATGGAACCCATTAGTTATGAATGGAACCCATTTGGATTGCTGCTCTACTAATTGAGCTAAAGGGAAATTCCCACTAGCTGAAGTAGAAACTCTTTAGACCAACACTGCTACATTTGACAAATTTTCCGCACCTTGGTTCGTACGTGCTTTTAATCCTTTGACACCTGATCCAGAATTCATACTAATGTCGGTGGGTGGTGTTGAGGAGAAAGTCGGAGATCATTTTCTCATTATACAATTAACATTGTAAAATTTGTCATGAGGCGAACAACTAAACTCCCCCACCAATATGTCCACTGGATCCGTGCTTGGCTAACCGAGAGCAAAGTTTGTTTAGTTTTATTTAATTTCGTGTCTTTCCTTATGTGTATTGTTTGTTTTAAAACTAAATGCATTGGGATCAGTACGGAATCTGAATTAAAGACTAGATTCCTGTGTCTAACGAGAGGCACCGTGTTCAACGCGAGGCACCGTGTCCAACGCGAGGCTCCGTGTCTAACACGAGGCTCCGGTCTTTATTTCGAGGACCATTTTACAATTCTGACATTTCTTTTATTTCTTTTTCTTCTTCTTTTGTTTAGCGTGTGTATTGTTTTTTATTTACAACCAGTATATAATGAAATATAATATGTATTATATGTGATGTGCTGATACGCATTTGTCTTCACAAGTTTTAGTTCACAGTTTTGAATCGAGTTTGTCCAATCTTGACTAAGGCCTGTGTGTAAATTCCTTCATATTCTCTGCTTTGGTATGAAAATAATAGCATTTATTTTCACTCAACAGTTTTTAACATGGCTAAGATAAAAAAAATAATGCACTGCGCATTGTCTTTCGTCTACGCTATAGAATACATGTTTTTCCGTTAAGCATTAAAGGCACACTTCCGAGTTTTAAGACGGACTCCACCGAACGTGCACATCAATGCTATTTGTAACATATTTCTGGCTAATAGAGTATTTTATATTATTAAAATTAAAATGTTCTTACATTTTGTTACGTACAATATCGATATATGTATATCCAATGCGTTTGGATAAACATATATTATAAGAATTAGGATGTAAGTAAATGTTCATTTTTATAAGAAATGTTATATTAACCAGAAACATGCTATTAAAAGCATTAGATTCACATGTAGAGTGGCATCCATCTAAAAACTCGAGAGTGTGCCTTTAACAAATATATCTGTTTACTTATTACACTTATTGTCTGAAATTGTGTATTATGTCATTGTGTTACAAATATATCGGCACGAAAATATTTCTCCACCTTTCTATATTGTTCAAATACTTAGAATAACTTTGATATTGCCTGAATCCAGAAGTATTTTCATACAAGAAATAATACGCAATTTCAACATAATTTAAATTAAGCTGCTTATACATGTTTACAATTTACCATGTGATACACATTTGTTTTAATCTAGGTGAAAAAAACAACCAATTTTTGTGATTTTTATTAACGTAATTGCAGGTGACAAGAAATATGGCGCTAAAGAGCCACCATGGCCGACTACTATAAACAATTCTGTCTACTTAGATGCCAAGTCCTGACTATTCTCTATTTCCACTCGCTACTTGGCAGCAGTCTTGTTTAGGCTGACTCGGTTCAACGTTATGTGGGAACTTGTTACTGTATGGCGACAGTTAGTTCTGCTTGCAAATTCTTCATAATTATGTTGCGCTTTTGACGACACGTGCAATTCCAGCAACGGTCTCCCATACAACTTCGTTTCTGCAACATTGGCATATCACTACCGAAAATCCTCAATTAAACATCCACGTTCAATAAAGATCTTACTTGAACTTTTATAGTTTTACCGTACGAATCCTTAAAGGGGGATGGTCATAGTTGAAAAAATAGCGTGCCTCGGATTTTTTTTATTATTGATTTTTGTGTTGGAATATAATAGTGTGTACCTTAAGCTATAAGGACACAACATAATGTCATTTAGTAGCATAAAATAAAAGAAATCTTTTTACACCGAGTCCACAGTAAATGCCTGACCTCATATTTCTAGAATCTCAATTGATCAACATGTTTTATTATTGAGACTAACTATCTTTAACCATCATCCAAAATCCGTTTCCGGAAATGTTTGGGTCTTACGCGAGTGTTTTTAAAATCGCTGTATACTTTTTCTTTGTAAATAACTATACGAATATTTTTTAATTGTTTTTTATCTCTTAATTTAGGGTTGTGAATTAGAAACAAATGTTAAAATAGCCAAATCATCTTACGTGAACTATGACCATCCCCCTTTAAGTATTACTAAGAAGTCCTTTTTAAACAAACCAAATTTCCTGACATTTTTAAAGTCTGAAGTTCTCTCCTTCCCTCCCCGCACATTGTTCCTATATTTCACTGTTCATATATTTCACTGTTCCTATATTTCACTGTACCTCTGTTTAGCTATGGGGGAAAAAAAGGGAAATTCATACCAAATTTATTGTAATTTTGCATAGATCTGTATCTGGACTTTGATCTTGGCTAAATTGAAGATAATCAAACTGACATTGAACTTGGAATGTTTATGCGAGAATTTTCGGTACCTTTTATTTACGAACCACGTACCCCATTAGGCACATTGCAAAGATTATATTGGGGCTTCAAGTTTAAGCTGATATTAAGTGTTGGTAACATTGGCAAGATGTTGATGCTCACGAGGTGTTTCAGTGACAAATGAGACATTTTCCAAAATAAATATTATTTTCAAACTTCTTGTTTCGTGTTCTGTTTTGGTTTTTTGTATTCATTTTAAAAAATTGGTTGGGTATCAGAATTGCGTTCAATAGGGCGAGCGTTCTACTACCGAAACGAGACGTTTTGTCACCAGTGTTTGCATTAAATGAATGTGATATGATAGCACACGATCGGTACCTGTCAAATTGTTCGCGAGCGCTCGTCCTATTGAACGCAAGGCAGTTGTATAGGCGTATGCGTTTTGACAGAAAAGTATGAACTTACCTGTCCGTATTCAGGGAGCATTTGCACCTCATCCCCGCCAATAACGTACGTCTTAAAGCACCATTATCCAGACATGTATTCGCCTGGTGTTTGAGAGGTCAAAGGATCGAACTCCGTGTCGTCATTGGTTAATTTATCGTTCCAACCAGTGATCAATGATTCGGTAATCAAAACCCGTGGTGTGAGCTATCCTGTCTGGGAAAGTGCACGTAAAAGACCCCATGTTATTCGGTAAGAGTAGCCTATGTGGCGGCAGCGGATTTGCCCGGTCACCAAGTGTCAATATAACCGTGCGATTGACCTCCAATAACCGCTGATTAATAATCAATGTGTTCCAGTGGTGTCGTTACACAAACATTTGTTTCTACAACAGATACACACACAGACACACACGTGTGTGGTTTGTTTTTGTTACGTTAATGGAATTTAATTATAATGAATGATTAACTAATACCTGAGATTATCGAAATATAAATTGATAAACGATGTGCACATTTACTTTTGAATGACCCGCTATGCACATCGTTTTTTTCTGTTTATACTCTCATAAACTAATAAATTAGTACGGTCAAACCTTAAATAATTAAATTTCCTTTGTGTTCATGTAGTTTAATGATCTCGATATATATGTGTTCATTTCCCGATGAACTGAATAATTTTATATTACAAACATATTTATAATTCGTAGATATCAGAATATCGGTGCAAAATGTTGCTCTAAATACCATTTTTGCTGAAGTGATACAGTATGAGACAAAAACCATTTTAATAGAGAATAAATTTGCATTTTTAAAGCTACGTGGGTTTCTTCGGAGAATGACGAGAGCCGAGCAACTTCAAATAAAACAATTAATTTTATTGGCTTACGTCATGTAATGACGTCATTAATTTTGTATTTTCAGATTAAACAGATTTTGTTTTGAAAAAAAAACAACTACTAATTTTTGATATACTAAGTTATAATTAAATCACAACCATGGTGGAAAATTTGGAATTTTGCATGAAAATGAAGGAGGATTTGCAAAACATTGCAAAGGCCAAGGAAATGGCCATAAGAGAGATGCATGGGCTCCCACCTCTCCCTCCTCCATGGCGAGAAGAAATGCGAGCGTACTTCAGAGACGGATGTAATGCCATTTGCTGTAGTACTTTCTGCTCGTGCTTTCATCGTAGAAAACTTAAAATGAAGAAGTTAAAGTTAACTTTCTTGGAAAAGCTTAAAACTGAAGGGACGTACGAAAACGAAGTGCTAAAAAATTTCATAGGATTTTTCGGAGGAATTCTCTTGTCGGTAATCCTGTACTACTTGTGCGTGCTTCAACTGCGCCTGGGTGTTGTCGTCGGTGCAGTTGCTGGTGCTGTTGTCGGGTTCTTCTCGTGCATTGGTCTGGCCTTTTCTGAGACTTTCAGGTGCATTACGCTGTTGGTTATCCCTAACTTTTTTTCCAGCAAAGGTCGCACGTTTCTGATGATGTACGCCATGATTCTCGTAATAAACTACCCAATTTTGAATTTCAACCACAACATCATAGTTTTGACCGACAGTGCTACTTGCGGTCAAAGTATGGCAATGAATGAAACAAGAGAACTAGTCGAGATGGCCAAAGCACCATTCGCTGGGATGATTAAAGATATAAAAGCTATGCTAGAGGTAGGATAAAGTGTGTTTGTTTAACGACACCACTGGAACATATTGATTATAAATGAGCGTTTATTGGATGTCAAACGCACGGTTATATCGACACTTGGTCACACGAGATACCCGCTGCCAATACATACGCTACTCTTCGAATAACAGCAATGGATATTTTATGTGCTCGTTCCCAGACGGAAAGAACACATGACGGCCTTTGATAAACCAGTCGTGGATCATTGGTTGGAACTGGAAATAACTCATCGGTTCCATTGAGAAGGAACATAAATATAATTCCCAGTTTTATCAAACATTGGTATTATAACGTGTCATTTGAATGGGCTGTTAAAACCATTCCATCCATACTGGCAGGAACGTTACTTAAGAATTGAACTTGATAATGGTTGACGAACCGCAAAACGGCTTTACACACAGTATGAACGGCGTAGCAAAAAGTTTTTTTTTTCATATACGCTGTATGATATGTTATAGTGGTGGTGGTGGTGGGGGGGGGGGGTAGTTATATTATAATAATACATTATTATTTAACATTTCAGGCCATTCGGAGATTCGCTGACAAAATAAAGGCTGCATTCAGAGCACTTTGCAATGCCCTCAACGAAATTAAATCGGCTATAGAAAGAATGTTTGATTGGATAATTGTCGTGATTAAAGAATGTAACAGGATCATGGGTTGGCCGTACAGAAAGTGTGCGGGCGCGTTCGATTCAGCGGTGAAGATGTGTTTCGACCAACTACCACCTATTGTAGAGCTTATATGCCACATCGTGACGGTCATCAAACAGGTATGCCACATGGCTCGAGTTGGCCAAGCGTTCTGTCTCATAGCGGAAATAATCTACAGTATTATCACCGGATTTTTCGATTTCGATTTTTTTACACTTTTTAAGAATTGGAGAAATATGTTCTACTTTAACGTGACACTGGACTATCATTACAACTTCACCACTGAACAGAGCAAGTCATATAACCAGATTCGCAAAGATATTATGGACGAAGTGAAAGGGAAATTGGACAAACTAAATAACTTTCTAGCATTCACAGATAATATAATGATGTATATGGCTTTTCTGGTTATAATCCGTGCAATAATATATCGTCAAAGGTATCTTACGCAAGATAATTTTGATAACCGCTACATCACCAGTAACATGAGAAAAATAGATGAGGCGAGAGATGCATATGCGAAAGAAAAAGCTCTTCCTTTGAAGAAACCGGAAAGGCGACTGTATGTCTCGTCCTTAACACCGCGACTGTCGAAGCAAGAAAAAGACAAGATGTTTAAAGGTTTTGTTTTGTTGCTCTTTAGCACTGTCCACGCCTCGTTCTTCATGATGTGTGACTACGGATTATACTGGCTGCTATTTCTTATTCAGACTCACATGGAGATCAAGACACACAGCGATCTGCCGCCACATTTTGCCCTGCACGTGCAAGGTGAAGGCGCTTTGGCAGACATGTACCGTACACTGATTGCCATTCTTGATCCAAGCGGCACTTCCGGAATTGAAATCGATACAACAAAATGTCTGCCTAATCCAAGTATACCAAATACAAAGATCTATAAAAGAATATATTCTATATACTTGACGTGTTTATTTCTGTCCGTTTTCGAGTCCTACGGGTTACGATTTCGTCATTTAATAGCGGGGTGCTACCATCCGATTCGTGGGAGGCAGCGAGCGGTTTGGCTTTATAATCATATTTTGGTTATGAGAGGTGGGTTCGTCAAGTTTGCCAGACGACATCTAAGGCGCCAGAACGTAACCAATAAAGCCATGACTAAGGTGAGCATACGCAGTCGAATTATTGCTCAGTTCCCTCTGGCTGGCAAGGTTCTGAAACTTCTTGGTCTTCACAACAAAAAAGCGTGTTTGTTGTGTGCCAGAGAAGGGGTCCTTACTGACTATGACAATTTTGATCACTGTTCAACGCCCGCTTGTGATTCTGTTTACTGCTCGGACTGTTTCGGCGATCTTAACAACCTCTGCACCGTGTGTATGAACCCTATAGAATATGAAGATCTCTCTGACGTCAGCGAGGAAAAGGACTCGAGTGAGGACGAGGAAGCACTGGCAGAGCGAATGAAACATGCTGCAGACCGAAAAGAAAAAATACGATTAATGAAAGAAAAGCGACGACCAAGTAGAATGATGATTGCCTTTCAGAGAATGATAGAAGACGAAGGAGGAGGACTAGGAGGAGCAAAGGGAAAAGGAGAAGGAGGAGAGAAAGACGTAGAAAAGGGTGATCACCCAGAAGAAGGTACTGCACCTATTGAGCCAGAAGATATCCCCGTTGATGATGATGATGGTTTGGGAGATATTACAAGTAGCGACGGAAGTTTTATAGAGGAGTTCGACACGGCGTATCAGTTCAGAGCCAGCGATGCTAGTGATATTTCAGAAGAGGAATTTCCAGAAGTAAAAAAAGAGAAGAGGAAAGTAGATCGTGTAAGTATGGACATTTTTGATTTCAGCGACAATGAGGATGACGACAAGCCGACTGTGGCGAAACCAGTAACTGTAAAAGCCACATCGAAAATTCCCAAGTGGACACCGGGCCAAGCTCTAGACCCCAGTGTATTCTATTCGCTACCTCCAGAAATGTTGGAAGCAATGGGTCCAGAAATACGCCAAATGCTGTCAATGGGCACGAAGAAACCCGAAACTCAATGAACATTAATTTATGAAAACAAAAATTTGGCGTTTGTTGTCATTATATTAACATAAATTAGATATATGATATCGTAACATCGATTATTGGTCGTCGTTCAGCAATTACACAGCAAAACATTTGAATCATATATTTTTACCCACCTCCCCTCTGCAAAATAATCATGAAACATTGCCAAAAAATTTAGAAATGACCAAAATATTTAAGTATTAATTAGTTATCAATTTAGAAATAATATAAATCAATTGATACATAATAATAGTTCCAATAATCATTTTTAATTTGTATGTCAATTCCTTTTGTATACTACTAACTAGTAACGTTCATCAAAATGAACAGCACACCCACTGACTATTCTGTTTACCAATCAAAATGACAATTTTCCAAAACTTCCAAATACAAAGAGGGTAAAAATGATTTTTCCAGATCTTTCCAATTCCTGGAAATAATGAAAGGTACTTTCCAAAACCCAACAAACCATGGCATTCCATCCAGTATAACAAGAAAAACAAAACATCAAGTTCGACATTTTCATTTTATTGTTGTT
The DNA here is from genome assembly GCA_032273805.1 of Melanodrymia brightae. Classification (NCBI taxonomy): domain Eukaryota; kingdom Metazoa; phylum Mollusca; class Gastropoda; order Neomphalida; family Peltospiridae; genus Melanodrymia; species Melanodrymia brightae. The sequence goes on along the minus strand of JAUTCZ010027789.1, from coordinate 724 downwards.
ACTGTCCACGTGTTACATTTCATTCTGCATTGTAATAACAGGTTTTGATTGGACAGCGAAAGACACTGAGTCTGTCAATCACTACACATTCAGGGCATGACAGACGCGATGATTCTCTAATTACAAAATAACATGTCTCGTATGTTTGATTGCATTAACAAAACAGAAATTGTTGACATTTTGGCATCAATTTAAAAACAACACAAAACAAACAAACACACAAACAAGTCCGATCGAAGTTACATGCAGATAGTCACTTTGCAATAAACTATCATCTTTTACTAATTCAATGCACAGATAAAACTTCGTCCATCATACGCTGTAACGTTTAAAAAATATAAGCATGTTCAAATTGATCATAATTGTGTGATGTCAGCGGTTTGGATTTCAACTTGTGACTTTTACCTGTTTTATAATTAGTTACCTTTGATGTTGGAGGCATGGGCGTCACTTGGTTGGGGACATGTCCCCCACCACTCCCACCCCACACTTTTTGGAGTGGGGAGGGAGGACCAACGTGCAAATGTCTCCCACCCCATTGTTTGGTATAAATAACACATTACCACGCAGTAATGTATTGTATACTATACATGCGACCAGAATGCACCAGACATGTGTTCTGGTTGATCAACAAAAATGTTTGTCACAAACGGTCCCCACCACTTTTCCTCAAAAAATGACGCCCATGGTTAGGGGACATGGTCAGATTGAACAAAGAGTTACT
>JAUTCZ010027788.1:0-21794 GCA_032273805.1 Melanodrymia brightae | reverse complement strand
AGGATCATAGTAATTACTGCATTTAATATAACAAACCTACAGTTTGCCAGGAGAAAGGTGTCACTTAGTGAAATTTATACCTCTTGTATCTCCAAATAGTGGTTGGTGTAGTTAGAACCCTGTAATTCTAGGGTCGCGAAGTGGGTGGGGGTCGACCGACCCCATCGACCCCCACCCCCATTGGCTACGGGCCTGGTTTAGATTATACTAAAATCATTTGATACAATCAGTCTCACTGTCATTAGGACATCATTTTTTTCTCGTTTTGGCAAGCACTGCAACAGATAACTTACCATTATACGCACACTTGAGTGATATACGATATTTTGAAGTTATAATGTTTTGGTATTTCACAGATTAGTTTGATCATCTTGTTATGTTGCTCATTTGCAAGTGTTATTCACCATCGTTTTCGTTTCTAGTGGTTCTGGAGACTTGATTCGAGGAACATTGTACGAGATCCAGTCCACATCAACAAGTTCTGGTATGGTCTACCTAAAGACATTGATCATGTCGATGCGGTATATGAACTACCAACAGATGGCAAGATTATATTTTTTGTTGGTAAGTACTTCTTCTTCTTCTTCTTCTTCTTCGTCTCCTGTTTCATATGCTCACTAAACCCTAAGATGTGCTGCATCAATGAACTGGATCGTTGGTAAGTACAGCCAACTGTAATACTGTATGTGTGCTTTTTCCACACTGGTTTTTGTTTAGAAAGTTCTTAGTAAGTTCCAAGGAAGTTTTCTCATCAGCTGATGGCTAAGGTGTATGACGTTTGATCTATCTGTGAGTGAAGTGGGTATGTTGCTACATAGTCTACTTTAAAATATATTAATGTGACATTCAATTGTATCCTTAATTAATTCTAAAATCGGCAACGCACTTGTTATTAAAAGGTTTGATCATTACATCATACATGATAAAATTTAAACTACGTAACATTCAAATGGGAGACTAGAAAATGAAGAACTTCGTTATGATTATAATAAAATCGTGAACAGATTATCAATTGCTTTCACAAGAAATATGTCATTTTAAAAAATGGTTTTATGTTTTTAATAACCTTGTGAGAGTGTTGAACAAACAGCCTCAGTATTAAACTAGACGTTATAACCCTCAAAACGTGTAAAAGCTACCATAGTATATCCGTTTAATTGACAATTTTTTGTGATTATTTTTCCAGGTGACAAATACTGGATTCTAAATGCCAACCATCTTGTTGTTGGATTTCCTGAAGGTGGCAGACCAATTACTGAGTTTGGAATCCCACCAGATGTGAAAAGAATAGACACTGTCTTTGTATGGGGCTTTAACAAGCGAACATATCTAGTGAGTGGAGACATGTACTGGAAGTTGGATGAAAACAACACGTTTGTTGAGTATGACTACCCCAGGGACATGAGTATATGGAGAGGAATTCCAATTCCGGTCGATGCTGCATTTAAATATTGGGATGGTGAGTAGATTTTTATTATGCTAATTGTTTGGACAAGCTTTCTGGTTAAAGTACAACTCAACTTTAAGGATCAACGATATAACATAATAATATCTCTGTTCTAATGGTGATTTGTGTAAATTCCGTCACGAATTTGTCGAAATATCATTTTAATTCTCCGATCAATTAATATCGTGATATTTTTACTGTGGAAATGTACAAATTAATATCACAATCAACTAAATCTCTACATATCAATCGAGGACTTATTATTCCAGAAAAAGACATCCATCCATCTTCGCAAACCGAAGGTTTCATTCCGTGGTAGCTAAAATATAGTTACGACGGCATGAAACCATTGGCGTGCAAATATTCTTGGAATTGAGCAGAAATATGATTATAACTTTATCATTTTGATATCATCTTGGACAATAGAAAGATAATAATATTGACTAAGTGGACCATTCTGTATTTGTTTCAGGTAAAACATACTTCTTTCAAGGTCAGAATTACTGGGAATTCTACGATTTGAAAATGAAGAAACGACGAGGATATCCAAAATCCGCCGGTCAAGACTGGCTGAAATGTAGCGGAGCACAAACTAACTATAATGTGTTAAATGAAGTACAAGCAAACAAACATGACTATGTGCATAGCACTGGGGACATGGTTAATCAACCCTATAAAGCTGTTCTTACCATAGCAACAGTTTTAATACTTAAACTTGGTATATTTTGAAATGTAAAAAAAATACAAATTATTATTACACAGCATTAAAAAGCTACTTACCTCAACTGAAAGACATACATAAGAAAATATTATTTATTGTAAGTAGTTAATGTTCTGCTGATTTTCATAGAATAAATTTGTTCATAGTGTATAATTCCTTACTTACTTTACAAGTGATGTGCAATTTGTAACATGGCACAACACTGTTTTGTTACGTGATTTAAAAAATCTTTTGTAATTAATTTTACAATATTTATTTATTTTAACATGTACATAATTATTGACTTTTAATGCTAACTCAGAGCATATTTTATTGTGTATTATAAAATCAACATTCATTTTTACACGAAGTATTCTGAGAAAATAGAAACAACTTAAATTAAGACCAAATTCTATCATGATGTTGTTTTACAAGTCATCATCATTTTATCATAGACCAGAAACATAGGTACCATAATTACAATGGTCCAATACTGCTATCCAAGAGAAATTCCAGTTTCAATAAACAAATTTCCTACAAATATGTTTATTAATATTGGTATATTTTAAACTTAAAAAAACCCCGGTCATTTTGAATAGTAACCATGGATAGCATAAGCAGATCATTAAAACTATTATCTTGGAACAACTACAAGTTAACGCGATCTTAGCCACATTTCATTTATATACCTTGCACAAGTTTATATTAATACATTATTTTAGACTTTTTAAGTAATACATGTTTATTATCTACTGTATTTCTTTGACCTAGGTCAATTATTTAGACCCGAAATTTGTTAAACCACAAATCTGATATTAATTTTTCTAAATATATGCCACGAAATTCAGTAAATGTTGATAATTTGTTTACAATCAAGGATTGCTCACTCATCGACCGATTTCCATACTCCCACAATGCTTTGTAACAGGAACGGACTTTGGTGGAGGCAAATGTGTGTGCACTAGCTATACGATTGTTTTCATGTTATTCTATTTGTATGTGCGATTTTAGGAAGGGAATGCTGTTGACTGTATACAAGACTTAGTGTATAAGATTGATTTCGTGAACCTCCGTGATGTGTTCGTACACATCGAATGTTATCGGTTCAATTTGGCATACTTTCTACAGATGTGCTCGATTGATCTGTAAGTGTAATATACAACACGAGATGACGCTACTAACTAAAAGACTGTCGTGTTAAGATTGCCGTGTTAAAACTGATGTGCAAATGATGACTTTGTGATGAAGATGTGACAACGAAGATAGTATGAAGATGTTGATCTCAGTATCCGGCCATAGCCTGCCTCTCACTTGCCAGATGACAGCTCAAACCAAACCATAAATAACCAGTTGTGGTTGGAAAATAGTCATTAAACTACTGCTCGAAACAGTTGACATTCATCACGAAATACTCACCGACTGGTAGTCTGACTGTGAAAACGAGCGCCACCCTGTCAGAATTGCAATATAGAATACTGGTACATGTATAATAACACTCAGTGTTGTGATGAATGTAATAGTGTGATTTGAAGGAAGGTGTGGTGTGGTGCCGTCGAATTCAGATGGCAAGCAAATGACGTAAAGTTTTGTTTGGTGAAAGAATTTGTTTTTAAATGTTTGAATATACAGTCAATTCGAACTTTGTATTTTCAAATACTCTGCCATGATATTTATAAACGCAGTAAGTCCAATTTAGTAAATTCAAGGAAATCAAGGATCTGCATAACACAAAAGGGGTGATACTGTGAAACTTACATTACCCTCATGACCCAATGAGACTAACGTTAGCAGATTTCTTATAAAACTTGTCAGACAAAAATTGCTCTTACTACATTTATAAATATCAAGGCAGCAGGCCTACTATGGGAATCTCGAAGAACATGATTGTATATATCTCAATAATAAACTGGCCTATCTATCACGATGATGGACATCTGGAATAACGGATAGTAGTTAATGCTTTGCTCCCTTTAACACCGAAATAACAAGTTTGAATGTTTTGTTTGGCTAAGCATCCAAAGATAATATACCTCCATGCATAACAACTGGTTAATATTATACATTCGCACGTAGTGTTTGAGCAGACATATATACTATAGCTCTCCAACAAGATCGATGTGTGCCCTATGTATACTGGTACACAAACTGGGCTTTTTCTACTGTCCTGAAAATACACTAGCCACGACTGAGAACTATTAGATTTGGTGAACCCTGTCGTACGTGTTACAGAGAAATTAGGTTGTATGAATATATTATATTAATATTAATTACTTTGAGTGCAGTCATTTTATTTCTAGTCAAATCCAAAGTTGAATTGACAGTTTTGTTCTTCATTATACATGTTGTTTTACCATTTCACGAGCGCACATTTGTTGGAAAGAAATATTTGCGTGTAGTTCTTTAAACATAGCTGTTATATTTGAAATGAAAATACTCACTAGCGAACTCTTGACTAATATACTGCAGTCATTGTGCACGTTGTATTTCTCTTGTTTTACGTGACGTGGCTGTGGTTCATGCTTATTATGTGATAACATTAGTGGGAGATTCCATGGCATTTGTCACGTCCGGAACGATTGTTTCTCTTTGTTATGTAAATAAATGCTAACATTATCAAATTTCATTAATTGTTTTGTACTGAAATTTGAAATTCCTAACAGTTGAATTATCGAACAACATAGTGTTTTGTCACAACTAACCAAAATGATGAAAAACAATCGTTACGGACGTTACACATACCATGGAATCGCCCTAGTACGTAATTCTGATCCATGTTGTACGTTATTTCCTCTCATGTATTCTGGATGGGTGTCAAATTGTCCGTGTGTGTAAGTGTGCCATTGCGTGTATGTGTGCATATATGTTGCCAAATTTCAGAAATGTAAAGTTAAGAAATTATTGCACTATTTTGGTATTATATAAGAAAATTCTGCGTAGAATAGTCCATTGTACATCACTTGCTCAATGTTGCTTATAGATGTTTTTACGGTACCTGGTGAATGCAACTGAAAATACTCCACTTTCAATGTATTTTTGTATGTAAACATATATTATGTTAAATATTTTGTATAGACTTGTATATCTCGCACATAGATTTGAATGCCATAATACAGATTTTTGGTTTAGGCTTAATGTGGTTTAAAGTGGTATTTAAACTAGAATTTGAATGATTATGTTTTAATGCTTAGATAAATATGCATGCCTATGAAATTTAAATATTTGTTATTAGATATACAGGTTGCTGAATGTCTTTTGTTTAACTATTTGGGAAGCCTTGTTTAAAATCAATTTATATTTACACTACAATATATCACAAGCCTTATTTCCAATTCTATGCGGGGAAAAAAGCATATTTTCAATTTCAAAAATTACATTTTATTTTAACGAGTGGACCAATAGTGGATCTAATATAGTGTTTGTAAACAACTTTTTCAATGTAGGCGTTCATTCGTATCCCCGTCCCCCTTATATTTACGGACCAGGATTACATTATGAACGTAAATAATAAATATTTTAGTTTTCTGCAAAAGAGGACCAAAGATTAGCTTTAAAAATACATTTGAAAGCAATCTGTCACGTTTTGTGTGTGCCAGTTTCATAGTAAAAACAAACAAGAAAAAACCAATCGTTTGTAAGTATACATTTACAAAATTTAATACTGTAGTTCTATTTTTTATTACTGGACTTTGGATATTTGGCCTGTTGTTTAAGAATAAATATGCGCGAAAATGTCAATTACCCGTTTAGAATATTTACTACATAATAGAATCTCCACAACTCGATGCACTGAGCGTCATAGCATCGCTACAGGGTTTTAAAGATTTTAAGATTGGCAAAGATTTTTTTCATTTTCCGCATTATCAGTTAAAACATTCGCAAGGGTGAGGCTGGCGTGGGGTATGGGACATGTTTTGTTTATGTTCAAAATACATGATTTAAAACAGTGTTTATGAAGGTCAAGTGGGTGTATAATATTGTCATGTATTTATTTAGTTAGTCTGAGTATCCTCTAATGGAAAAAGGTCTGGAAGAACATTGTAAGAAGTTAGTCTATCCAACGCAATGTCCATCCAGACCAGTGTCTGTCAGACGATAATCTGACTATTGAACGACCTATATTAAAAGAACGTGCGCAGATTGAGTGTCACCTTGGAATCATGTGGACCTCATTGCTAACTGGTATTGGTATACGGATTCAGAATCCATCTAATGTGTCTGAAATCCCTTGATAATAGCACAGGCGTGGGTAAGTTACGAATCTAGTCATTTATTTCTAGAGCAGGATCAAGCGAGGCTGTACCCAGTACACATTATGAAAGATAAAACCAGCATATTATCATAGGTGCGTAATAAACGAATTATGCCATGGAAAAACTTCAAACTCGGCTCTTGGTTGCTCGCCTGTTAATTCTTTTAAGTTTCTTAACTGAAAATTCACATACATGTTAAGCTTTAGTAATTTTGTAGTTATGAAAACGAAACAAAAATCTCATTTCATCTTGTATGTCTGTGTTCGTCTCGTTGTATCATATGTAGGTAATTCATTTGATTTCACCGTGCACCTGGTGCAACCCAGTCTTTCATTGACAATTAATCGTATATTCGTTTCACCATACCATTTTAGTCTACTTTACACGACGTGTTGATAAATATTGTATTCCATTCACTTAAACAGCGCACATACCAAATAGGTCTATTGTTATTACCACACATTCCAAATAGTAATATTACTCTTTGGCATTTGTAGTAATTAATAACAATAGACATAAACCTTCTTGCTTCTAAATATCGACATGAATAAAATTTACTTTGGATCAAGATTACAATCAATGGAGATTTTATATATTATGGTTCATTATTTGAAAATTGATTACTGGTTTTGTTCCACCTCAATAACCATGGGACTATAAACGTTGCTAGATATGCTCCACAATAATACAATTCCACAAGCTCATTTAAAACCCAGATTTCGAGACTAAACGTAACTCAAACAACGCTCAAATAACTTTAGTCAAGATCTGAACACTTGAATTCCGAGATCTATGAAAGCAGTAATGTTAAATTTCAAATTCTAACACCGTAAAGCTACTTAATCTGCAAGAAAACGAGAGCACCAAAGCAACAAGTGAAAATATATATACCTCCATGCATATAAGCATTGTTAGCAATGTGAAATTATCCACCAGATCCATTTATTGCTTACCAAAAAAAATATATCGATCCACATGTAGAAGGGATGCAAATTCGACAATATCGTAACAAAATGGATTAAATAATCAGATGAAATATTTTGATCCATAACAGGAAATATTATCTACAAGTGCTAGCCTTAATACTATAAGAAAACCCCGCTTTAACGTATGTGATTGATGAAAGTCTGGTCAGGACAACTTTTAAATGCCAAGTTATGTAGGCACGGTAGTATTACTCAGTCATGCTTTTAGACCTTTGTTTCTACAGACTTGTATTCTTATTACTAGGTCAACAAATGGGAAGACATTAATTATTGCAAATATAGCGAAATGAAGACACGATCGAGATTTAAGAAAATCGATCATTTTTAATTGTGACACGGATATGTTCTGCATCCACGTATGTGCAAATGTAATACTACTTCTTCGACTTGCTTTAATTTACAGATGCTTTTATCAATCTCATTATCAATGACTACATGTCTTAGGCCTAACACAGAGTGAATTGTAGATCTGAACCTACTCTTACAGTATTGAATAACAATTATTCGCGAGCAGAGCTTCGTATTACAATCCCTGCCTATATTACCTGATGTGAAAGCCTATGCTGATGTGAAGTACGATGTGTCGCTATGAAAACTATTGCATCAATAAATAACACCATTGTATAACAAAGTTTGTTGTTGTATTTATATAATGTTGTTTTGTTATGAGTGTGTCAGATGATATCGAATATGTGAAAATATATCAACTGGATTGTATGTCCAAACGTGTGTCTGTATTTGGATATTTATATGCTTGTGTGTTAAATGTCAGAATCAACACATCAATAGGTTTGTATCGTATACCTACACCATAGGACTAAAATTTTAACGGACAAATCATAAAAATGATATTTTTTCAGTGGTAAAACAATAAACTACATGATAAAAGGTACACTTGAAATGTTTAGGGAGATCCAGCCCTGTTGTACTATGTGGCTCTTAAGATAAGTGCATTATAGACTTGAAGCGCACAAAATAATTAGACTGTATCATATGACTCTCTAGAGAAGAGATATCGAACCTTGTACTCTTGAAAGAAAAGTAGGCGTTACTCTTGTGGTGCTCAAACACTGGGTCAAGAGAATTGCACTTTAACTTCGTGTCGTCAAAAGAATTGGGCTGTAGCTTTGTGTCGTCAAGGGAATTGGTCTTAAGCTGTCTGGCGTCAAGGGAATTAGTATTAAGCTGTGTTGCGTCAAGGGAATTGGACAGTAGCTTTGTTGAGTCAAGAGAATTGGTCTATATAATTTGTGGCGTCAAGTAAATTGGGCTGTACCTTGGTGGCGTTAAGAGAATTAGGCTGTAGTCTGTGACGCTCAAGAGAAGCGGCCTAGCTTTATGTCCCCAATGAAATGTGTTGTACCTTGTACTCCACGCCAGTGACTCGCAATCTTACAGCCATATTTCATGCATGCCAGAGGATTGCGTTGTTCTGCAGGCAGCGTGATTCTATCCGTATTATACCTCAATATTAGTAACCCCTTATAAGGTCTGACCTGCAGCAGATGCAAGGAAATTGCATTTTAGACCGTCTGTAATTTAATATTCGCCCCCTCCCTCCCCGTAGCCCCATAGACAGCTCGAGACCTTCACGCTATTGTGCAAGCCACATTTCGTGCCTTGCATATACAACCACCCCACCTCTGTCAACATGCCTGGATCTACCTTTGGGGTCCCCTATAGACTAGTGTTTTAATTGCACATGCTTGTATCCAAACCCTGGGATCCCCTATGGACTCGGTTACTTTAATTGCGTTCTTGATCCGAGTCAGCGAACGGACCCACTATTTTACGACCCACATAATGGACCAGGACACTAATAAATGTGCGTATCTATCAAATTTTTAATAATAGGTTAGGCGTAAAAGAAATATATTATGATATTACCGTACTTGTAAGGCGTGGATAATAAACCATATTAATAATCTAACATGAACATAGTCATCCAAGATGGATTGACGTTATGATATTAAAACAAATACGACAAAAAATACGTAGGGCTATATTTAATACTAAATTTGAAAATTTCCTTTAAAATCGCCAAAGATGTGAAAAGAGTTAAAAACTAATAAAAATATATCAGATTTATTACCCAAATGACGAGAGCCAATGTCTCTGTTCAAGACGGCTGACAAATTTGACTACACGTGTTGTCTAGGCGGATGATGGATCCGATTTTAATCAGATTGGGCGTCGTTAAGGACATGATTATTGACGTCACATACAATCAGCTACGTCTGCATTGTTCATGACGTCATGATAAAACAATCGAAGTCATCATCAGAACATTCATTTTAATTTTAAACAAGCCCGTAGCCAGGATTTTGAGAGGGGAGGGTAGTTTAGGCTTATGGTAAGACACGAAGTTCTTCACACGAGGGCGCGATATAAATTTGAGAAAAAAAAGAAATCACATATATGTAGTAATTGCAAATCAGGAAGACACCACACTCAAGAGTGATTTTAATCTGTAAGTATTTTATAGCCAACAAAACAACACAATGTAATAGACAATCTAAAAGTTACTAATCTATAATAGCATGATTATACACTTGTGAAAAGTATACACGTTATATTCATTATTATCCCAGAGGTCAAAAATAAAGAAAATAAGATCACATATTGATATTGAAGAGATAAATTCTGTACACATTTCATATTACACCTGAAGTATTGGCTACAGTACTATAAACTATTTAATTACTTCTGCATAATAAACTGTTCCATATTCTTCAGGGCACTATTGATTTAAACAATAATTATAAATCCTGATTACCTAATCTATTCCATTTCAAATAAATAATTAAAAAGTAAGTAGATTCGACATAACATGTTTTATTATTTTTTTACAAGACTACCAATGTCTTGAACATGTAAATATAACAAATTGGCATTAAATATTTTCGTTTAGTGCCATGCCATGCATTAATACTATGTTTAAAAAAAGAATTGTAAATAGGCCTGTATAATCTGCAGTAACTTGTTAGCTGCTTTGAATATCTTTTGAAACAACCTTAATATGTGATTACCTTGGGAAGTTGATTTAGACGATTCTCAACAAATGCTACATATTCTAAATCCAGTTCCAAATTCAATGTAATCAAATAGCTTAACTTGAATTATTTTTCATGTATACTAAAAACAGGTAATGTTCATGGCAGTAAATATGGATAAAACAATCAACTCATGATATGAAATTTTCACATTGCACAAAAGAAATTGTTGTATTTTTCAATAGTTATCATGACTTGTAATTATTCGCGTGGATATAATTTTCGAGATTAAATTACAAACATGAAAATTACAGACAAGCAAACATTATTACACATTTTACAGTAGTCTGAAATGAATAATATGCACATTCTCACCATGGTACAATTTAAATATACAGTTTATCACAAAACCATAACCATTGAAATCATAATTTACTGTAATAAAACAAGATGTACATATAAATAGAATTATAATTCTAAAATTTTCCTATAATTTGATAAATGTATTGACACAAAATGTACATTAAAAAGGTTTCAACGTTTGTTTAAAAAGGCCATTCATTAAACTGTTTCAATATCGACAAGAAACACTAACAGTTATAGCAATAATACTGATTGTATTCCACAAGCTATAAAAAGCATACATCTTAGAGGCCTTGGCATTTGAAAAATTGTCCCATATTTTGGTGACATGTTCTTTTCGTTCATGAAAATCTGCTGCTAATCAAATGGTTTTAGTTTGTTGCTACAAACAACAGTATCTGTGGTTAATGGTGGAGAACACTTTTGGTTAAATTATATCAATACCTATTTTTAGACTACAAACACATCACAGGCTATAGCTCAAAGGAAAATCACATTTACTTGAAAGCACAGTACTATCGAGTTGAAATCAACATCTATGGAGGGGTAAGGAGGAATGTGGCCATAACATAAATCCTAATCTACACCAGTTAATCACACTAACTAGTCTAAGTGTCACAAATACTGTATGCATCCACTAATTAAGTTTTGTATATTTTTATGATACATTTGTATTCATTGAAAACAATGACATACATACATATTATTACAGACAAATACCCCAATATACATGAGAATCATTACATTATTGGCCAATAACTTAAACATTTTAAATGTTTTCATAGCCCTTTCAAAGGGTATGACATGGTATAATTATAACCATTAACTTCATTTTCACAAATAACTTCTCACATTTAAAAAAAACATGTCTGGTTTTTGCCATTAAATTTATAGGCTCAGCTAAGAATATAGACAATAAAAGTGTTTGAACAATCCAGAAACAATAAAATAAAGTACAATGTTATATAATTTTGATATACAAACACATTTTCTTTACCCTAATGAACAAATCAGCATTTTTTTCTTCTTTTATTGTCATAATTGTAGATACGTAATCAAGGCTGAGCTAGCTTATACATTTGGCACAAAATCCTGTGACATATTCCTTTTAAGGGAATACACGTCAGTGAACAATTCAAATGGCACCACTTACTACTATAGTCTATTGGATATTTACAGGACAAGCGTGGACAGAAATGAAACAAAATGTATTACATGTAATAATATAATGCAGATATATGAGATCAGAGCAAAATATATCACTGAGATAGGAATAAATAGTTGGATATGTTTACATTGCTGTAATAATAATAATAATGATATATATTCAATGCAGTAAAGAGCATGCTGAAGATATGATATTCTGGTCTGTCAATGTTAACACTTAAGAACTTCCGATGCAGGAATGATTGTAAAAACAAAAAAGGAATACACATGATTCAACCTGGCTTGTGATTGTTTAGGAGTGAATATTCTCTAGCACTTTCACAATATTCAAACTTTGAAGAAAAAGCATGAGTAGGATTATATAAATAATAGTGATATTGGATTTGTAATTCTCAATATGGAATCTTGTTCTCGTACAACTGAAGCTTGTCGTAGGCCTTTCCATGCAAGTTGACAATTCAGTCGTGAATAATCTCAGTATGGAATTTTGTTCTGGTAATAATGAGGCTTGACATAGGTATTTCCACACCAGAGGAGGGTGCAGTAACGAAAAGCCTCAGTATTGGATCTTGTTCTGATAGTATTGAAGCATGTCTTAGGTCTTTCCACGCCAGTTGAGAGTTCAATTATGAATAACCTCAGTATGGAATCTTGTTCTGGTAGTATTGAAGCATGTCGTAGGTCTTTCCACGCCAGTTGAGAATTCATCAATATGGAATCTTGTTCTGGTAATATTGCAGCATGTCGTAGGTCTTTCCACGCCAGTTGAGAGTGCAGTCTCTAATAACCTTCAGAAAGTAGTTGGCAGCTTCTCGTTCTGCAACTTGAGGAGCAAACCTCTGTCGTAACAACTTGATGGTCTGGCCTCGAAAACACGGAAGTCTGGTATCCAGCATAAGGGATACAAGGGATACAATTGCCTCTTTATGTGGTCTGAATAAGAGAAAATACATTTAAAACATTTCTTTTTGCTTTTTATATGTACCCACGGATATATTTATTAAAGTATTAACAAGTTTAACATGGGAACAAGTTAAACCAACAATATACATTTTTTAATATTGGAGGATAATAATAATAATATGATACATTTAAAAGTGCATAAGGACTTGTTTCTAAAGTAAAATTTAGCGAAGTGTCAAACACGAAATAGAAGTTATGAATCTTAAACATGCTTTCATCCTTTTTGGTATCTATGTATTACTTATACAATGAATATGAACAATCAATTTACAAGAAACTAAAACCACAGCCAATTTGATAAATATTTGCATTAAAATTCAAACTGGTAGGGAATTACTCCTAATACCATTTTAAGTACATGAAAAAGAAACATTTTGGTTTATACATATGAAAAGACAATAATCTTGTTTTCAAGGTTTGTCTGCAGCAGGTTATTTTAATATTGACCAATAACACTGTTTATTACCTCACAGCTAGATAGCCCTGAACACACAGCTCCATGAACCACTGGAATGATGGCGAGTCGACATTTCCACCCATGATCATCAACATTTCTGTTGTCAGTTTTATGTCAGGCTCCCAACCAAGATTCCCTCCTGGAGAACTCTCAAACATGAAACCAAAATCTGAAAATATGGAATATTCGTTGCCTAATGTTACACACTATTCTCCACATTTGGTACAATATTGCTTTTTTAAAGATAGTCACTCACCATTTTGGTGTGAAAAGTACGATCACATGATGATGCAGTGAAGCAAGCGGGTTATATATACCAATTTATTGCATATAAACAGAAGGGAAGACACTGTCCTAATTTATCTATTTAATTGCATACATTGCCCTATTTCATGTCTGATGAAGCTAGATTTGTGTGGCTGCCTGCTATTGCTTACCATACATTCATTATATGATTATAAACAGAAACTTCAAAACACTTCTACGGCCACTTCTATTGTCTGGAGATGCAACAGGGCAGAAACATTTGGCACCAAAGTCAGTATTTGAGGATCTTTAAGCTGCATCTGGTTGAAATGCTGCCATGATCATAGCCTTGAAACTGTGTCTTGGTACCTGGTAGCAGACCATGTCCATCATGGGATGGGATTGTTAGAACATTGGCTAGATGGCTCTTACGAAGGAAGGTTTCTAATGTAAAATTTATTCCCATAATTTGGAACTACAAACTCACCAATGTGGATGATGTGACCTTTACTGTTGAGCATGATGTTGCCGTTGTGTCTGTCTTTGATTTGAAGCATGAAGCTGATGATGCTGTAGGCTGCCATGCTGATGATGAAGTTGTGTCTTGCCTGTCAACAAAAACATGAGATTATATTATCATAAAATGAGTATTTGCATGTAATTTATGTGGTGAACCGTAGTGTAAAATGTACCTGTATGTTACACATTAATTTTTATGTACATGTATAAGTTACTTACAGCCTGGAATTCTGAAGTGTGCTCTTCTCCGTATTTGGCAATGAAATATTCGTACATGCCAAAATCTGTCTGTCGTCCAATCTGATCTCTTGACTTGCTGTCCGGAACACATTCAATCACCCCACACTGAAACGTATGTCAGTAAAACGTCTATGTAACAAGATTTGAACAGATGCTTAAGATATAAGTTGGTTTGATTAATGACACCACTGGAACACATTGATTATTAATCAGCAGTTATTGTATGTGAAATGCAGTTATATAGACACTTGGTCACAGAGGAAACCCGCTGCTGTCACATAAGCTGTTCTTCTTCGAACAATAGCAAGGGATCTTGTGCTCTTTCCCACAGACAGGATAGCACACACCACAGCCTTTGATGGACCAGTCACGGATCACTGGTTGGAATGGGAAAATCCAATGGATCGATCTGTCGACCTATCGAACCTCAGGTGGATGCTCTTTTACTGAGCTATGCCCCACTCCAGATTTGAACAGATTCTTGAGATATAAGAGTAGCAAAAACATGTAGAAATTACAATCTAAATTTTAGATTTATATATTAGATAACATTGAAAATAAAATTAATCTTACCCCAGGCGAAGTGGCTACAACTCTGTATGGAGCCAGGTACAGGTCTAAGCCAGCCTGTTCAAAGATATTCTTGAACATTCCTATTACTTGCAAGGCTAACATGTCCTACAAAATACAAGACATCAAAACAACATTTACTAATATAGCACAATTTATTATACATCCCGGAAACAAAAAAAAAAATCCAGTTTCGCTTAGATTCACTTATATGTGTTTTGTAAATATTAAACAAAAAGATTGACAAAATTTCACTCAAAAATTAAATATTTTAGTTGAAAAAATATATTCCTTTTACTTTTTGGGTTCTATAATTTAATAATATAATACAAACCTGCCGAACATCATCCCCAACTTTGAAAATACTGGCCTGCCAGTACTGGGAAGACATGTCACTGTCGGGAGTCAGACTGTTATTGTTTGCCATTGCCAAGTTTTCCAGACCATGAATTCCACATTTCTTCACTTTAAACCGTGCCAGGAATGGCGCCTTCGCTGCACTGCATTGATAAAAAGTAATCATGCCAATGTTATCCCAAAAAATTCACATGGTATGTTTGAGAAAACAATTTTCATTTTTAATGTAAGGACGAATACATGTATGCTTTAGAATATTTAGAAACAAATTGTTTGAGTCATCTTACAGTTAAGGTTGAAGGAGGTACAATCATTGAGGAGACTACATTCTATCACTTTCTTTATTATATTAATATGATAGCACTAGTCAGCTACTATTAAATAACAAGTAATCAACAGCCTACTTGACAATAAGCTTACACAACTGGCAGTAAATATACCTATTACATGTTGAAGAGTGGATATATATAACAAAAATTTGAAATTCATCACTTCTAATAATAAGTTAATTATGTATTGTAGCATACCACTTCTAAATTGTCACCACGATACATTCTTTTAACTATTTAGTGCTTACTAAACAACAAACTAGTGTAATATTTGACAGTTGTATTGGTCCTTATTTTAAACTTATACACATTCTACCTCTAGTAACAAATCCTACCTTTGCATAGGTGTTCCTGATTTGTAGTCTATCTCTATGACGATTGCCTCAGGATTGGATGGAATGTAACATCCTGGTAAAAAAAATCAATAAAACATTATTAATTAAACATTGTAAAACAGACAATATGTGTGGCTTTAACTTTTTGTGATTTCGAGAAAACGATCAACTCATAAGTAATTTTCACGTTGCAATTATATTTATAGATCCTTTATCATCTTTATTTGTCTTTAGTAATTATTCACATGATTGTACTTTTTATGGTCAAATTACTTACAATTGCAATAATTACACATACACAAATAATACCCATTTTACATTAAGTTAATATAACATTATCATGTAAAAAAAAACCTCATAGTATTCATTAGCCAGAATAATTTAGCTGGAATTTTAAATAATTTATTAACATTGAAGGACTTTTAAACACTAGTATGGTTATACTGAATGCAAACTTGAGATTATAATAAAAATAACTCGTTTGCCAAGACAACAGTAAATACAAATTTAAAAAAGAAAACGAAAGATAAAACCTTGTTGTAGTTGAATTTTGCCAAGTTCCTTCAGACATGCTTCATTTCTCTCTGGTCCTTTAGGAAATGGTCTACAAAAAGAAAGACTACATTATAAATCGACAATTCGTCACAAGTATTTTCAATATGGAAAATATCAACTGAGTCTAGGTTAATCAGTGTATATCAAGGCTCTTATTTACTTAGCCTTACCGACTGTTTTGATTAAAATGCCAGGCAAAACAAAATGGCTGTGCTTACGAAGGGTGATACCATTGGGGCAGGATATACTAACCTTTGACGTTCGCCTGGTATTAGCACGGTCTTGGCAAATACATGTCATCTTGATTTTGTCATAATGTACCATCGACTTCGCCTTGCGTGGACATATACATTGTGTTTTGTCATTGAACCACTGGGTCTTCAGACTTCTGAGCAATGTACAGTAGATGTGACAGTCATATAATATTTAATAGGTAGAATAGCTGTTCAACTGGAAACCTAATCAAATTAAAATGGTCTAGTAGGACATCTATGAATTCCAAAGAGAGCGGCAGCCACCAGGCTACTCTATTTGTAAGGAAATCAATGTTGATTGATACAAAGACAAATTTATAACATGATAATTTAAAACTGCACCAGAAGTGAACAATGATGAATACAGAACAAAATGAAAATGGGGAAGGGAACAAATATACAGACATACAGACTGACAGACATTACATTTAGTAGTAAAGATCACCTTATTTCTCCTGAAATGTTGGTTATTTTTCCAAAAAAATCAAACTCTTTTTCGTAGAATCTGAGAGCAGGGCCTGATAAAGACCTCTTGATTTCATCAATGAGTTGTTCAAGTTTATCTCCAATTTCCTCTGAATAAAGAAAAAAAACCAACATGTAACATGCTGCTTTTGAATTACAAAATGTAGGTCATTAACATCCAACATGGCATGGAGTTTAATAAGAAATTTATTAAAGTGTTACTTCACTCGTAGATACTAATGAATGAGGCGTAGCTCAGTGTAAGAATGTTAACTTGAGGTGTGGACCTGTTGGGTTGTTTCTCATTCTCACCAGTGATCCGATAACTAGTACATCAAAGGCCATGGTGTATGCCATCCTGTCTTTTAAAAGTTACTATCCTGTCTTTCAGAAGTTCAAATAAAAGATCCCTTGCTGCTACCCAGTAAGAGTAGCCTATGTGGTAGCAACAGATTTCTTCTGAAATCATGTGTCATCATAACCGTGTGTTTGACATTGAATAGGGAATGATTATCACTAAATGTGATCCAGTAGCGTCAAACAAATTTTATTTTTATCATAAATACGTTCAAAAATTGACTTAGGATCGATCAGAATAACAGAAATACTGGTGTACCATCTTTTTCATTCGAGTCCTCATCGTGGTAGATATTTGTCTTCATATTCCACAGCAGTTGGTGGGCGAGAAGCTGAGAACTGTGAGCTGCCCACAAGATGAACTCGTACACATAACCCATCTGAAAGATGATCATTAGTTATTAATACTGTCTCAATTACACCTCTGTTCACTGATTAACATCCACACTTTAAATGATCTAAACATTAGTTAAAGAATTGTCAACATTAATGCCATAATTTAGTCATAAAAGTAATTAATAAATAGAATTAAGTGAATAATACTATGTAGCACTTGTATTATCATTTAATAATTAATTATTTACATAAGAACTGCTACTCTAACTTAATGAGATACCTACAGGGTCATATCGCAGAGCTTGTACAATCTGAGGTATGTAGAACAACAAAGCTTCCTGAAAGAAATCAATTAGTTATATAACGTATAAAATCATTCACTTTACAAATACACACATAGATTATATCATTAGTTAGTGTTAGTATGAGAGAGGAAATCTCCTGCTTATTACTAAACAGATCTTTTATATGCACTTGCCCACAGACATGACAGTACATACCACAGCCTTTAGCAAGTAGTGGAACACTAGTTACTGTTGAATCTGACTATTCTATAGAATAGCATGTGTAATAAATGAACCCTGGTAAATTATTTACCACAAGTACTGTGAGATTACACACTATTATTAAACATATTTAAATTAATACATTTTGGCATACTCTTTTTATTTACATTAAGACTGTACAAAATTAGTCGATATGGTACACAAAATTACCTGTGTATATAATAAATTAGCTACCTTCAGTATTAAATACTAATCCTTTTGCTGTCTATGAAACGGAACATAACATAGAAACAGTAAAATCACTCTTTTTAACAAAGTGAGCTCATTCTTGCTAAAGATATAATTGGTGCACAACATCAGCAATCTACAAAGAGCAATACAATATTTAAAAGCCAAAGGTTTATGGAATTATCTGACTCGACTCTATTTTAAAATATACACAAAAGAAGAAGAGTCCACTTACAGATGGGTGTGCTCGAAGAGACCGGACAGCATACTGAGCTGTTAGAGGATGTGGAGGAAAGAGCCGAGAGAAAAACGAGAGAGCCAGAACCGGAGATACAACTGACCATGTCAAAATGTGAGGCAGCTGAAACAAAGAATTTTAAATTACTAGGTACTGTAAAACGGGAATTAATCACATATATTACATGTATGTAATTTTTGTATGTGTAATTCAAAGGCGAAAATTACAATTACGCGAATATTTACTAGTAATTTTATCCCATAAAAAATACACTTTCTTTCGCAATGTGAAAATGACCTATCGAGAGTTTATCGGTTTTTCAAAATCGCGATATCTCACTGCCGCGAATATATTACCCATTTTACAGCATAAGTTTCAAAACACGCCAACATCGACCATATTTTATCGGGACTAAAAGTCAGAAGTGTACCTTTAAGTATATATTTTGAACATATTTTACTTAGTATTATATTAAATATGTAAGACAATGATGACTTTGCAATTGAAGTCAATACAAGCATGAAATGCTGCTGTACTTTTTACCTCAGATGCCTCAGCTTCTACACTGCTTGGTGTCACTTGGAAGTTTAGAGCCTCAGGAATGTGGCTGACAATACCAGGATTTGATCTCACTAGCCTTGTCACCTCTGTTACCAAGCCCTCAGTGTTGCCAAATCTATATCAAATAAAGCAAACATATAGAAAATAGTCCATATATTGACATCTGTTCACAAAGCTGAAATAAATCAATAGAATAGGTTTACTAATAATTACTTTCTTTGGAAAACCAACCTAGAAATGATTTCAATCAACACACTACAAAGCAATGTTATAAAAATATATATAATAATAGAAACTAATGCACTAATTTTAGCCATTCAACACGACAATGTTGTAAAGTAAAGTAAATTAATTTTGTGGAATTAGAAAGGAAATACATGTAGTATGTATTCTTTATATAATCTCCATACTAGTAAAATAATTAATATACGAATAGTGAGGCAAATTGTGGTATAGTTTTAGGTTGCACCTTGAAGGCAGATACACTGCAAGAGTTGGCGAAATGTCCCATGTGATTCTCGCTATTTCTTTCCACATTTTATTGGACATTGGTTTTGCTTGCCATGCAATTATCTTCTCTTCATTAGGTATTTTCATTTCTGGTATTTCAAGCGGGTTATGCCATGTGTTGAGAGCTTCAATATGACATGCCTGAAAAAACCCAAAGGATTAAGTTAATAATAAAGTTCAGAGTCTATGTAATACCGGTATCAACTGGTGTACATCAGCTTAGAATAGAGGCAGGCTGTAAAATGACTGGGTTCGCATTGCAAAAAGCGATGCAAAATTTTGCAATCGCAAGTCAATATTTTTACTCATTTTATAAAAGTGCTAATGAAATTCCAGTAGTTGCTTTTTCATTCTCCATCCAGTAGGAAAACTGCTAATCACAATTTTAATAACAAATTGCACCCTGAGAGGTTGTTACAGTGAAAATCAACTACTTACACTTTTCATTATATTGAGATTTGAATAAACTGCATATGCACCATCTAGGTAACATCCTAGAGATTGACCTTCTATGAACATTATGGAGCATGTTCTCCCATACTAATTTTATGTTTTATATAGAGTATTTTAGATGCAATATCCTGTATTTTAAAGCCAAATTGTCCAACAGAAAAAACAGAGACTCAAACCTGCTTTTGCTAGTGTTGTTGCATATATTGGAACAAACAAACCCAAGATCTGATACACTTTCTGTTGCAGCATAATCCCAGTTATTTAAAGTGTTGTATTTAGTGACAAGATGATAAAATAAAAGTTCGACCAAACAAGGTATTTTTGTCGTTATACCAGAATCTACAATAATCTTGCACAAGTAGTGTACTTCCCTATGATTGCGGAGAGCCGATGGCGGCTGGATTTCCAAATACAGAATACAGATGACTCGATTCCTTACCACTATTGAAAGAATAACGTTTCTCTTTCTGATATAGTCCTTGATCAAACCACTTCCTGTTCCCATGTTCTTTTTAGCACCTGAAAATTCAAAGTATGATGTCATCAACAAAAACCGGGAATTGGATACCTTTATAACAACACTGTTCATAGATTAGAACACTAAATAGAAAATAATAGGATTTCAGTTTAAAGGATTAAACAGGTTTAAATGATATTATATATACATACCCATAATATGATTTATTACATAATGAAGATATATTTGTATTTGTATGGGTCGAAAACAAGTCACATGATTTTCTTTTATTAATATAATTGTTCTGCCAGTCCGATGGAAAGTGGTATTGATAAACTTCCACTTTCTTGCTCTGGTCACGCTACATCAGAGAATTGTTTGACGTCACACAACACAGTATATAGCTCATCAGTACTGTTCAAAACATAACAGTGTTAAATTTATTTCGTGAAATTAAAAGTAAAGCATGCATGTACGCATATTTATATCCAGATAAAAACAATTAATATGAATGTACGAGACATATTTGTTATTATATACATGTAATGGCTCAGAATACAATAACAATGATATTACTTACCAGTATTATTCAATTTCATGGCAATTAATTAAAATTGTTTATGTGCTAAAAGTCAACTCTTGGTAGATCACTATTGTATAAATTTGGAGTTAAAATGTGCTACATGTAGTGTATTATTTGATTAAGTGATTTTCTAGACTTACAAAGTTAGTTTTATTAGTGATATTTCTATTTTTACTTTGCATTACCATGCTTCTCATGCTACCGTTGCTACGTCATAAATCTTGTGATGTGTATTTCGATTTGATTGAATACCCTTATGAGACACATACATGTAGATATTATGTAATATTAAATAAAATAATTATTGACCATATCTCTGGTAAAATCAGGTTTTATGGACTCACAAAACTGATACTGACCTTGGTCAAT
>JAUTCZ010027677.1:0-12917 GCA_032273805.1 Melanodrymia brightae | reverse complement strand
GTTATATTGACACATGGTCACAGAGGAAACCCGCTGTCGCCACTTCATGGGCTACTCTTTCCGAAAAACAGCAAGGGTCTATCTATCTGGTCCAGGAGATAACAAATATACTAGTATACAGAAATTAGAATTAATAAAGAAGCTTAGGATGATCAAAATAGTTTAGATAAATACTATAGTGAAAGAAAAGCATTTTGTAAAACTTAGCCTTGAACATTAGTTTATTTATTCCGTTTTGAATTACATGTATGAAGATGGCACTGGTGAAGGTCAAATTGCATTTTGTAAAACTTAGCCTTGAACATTATTTATTCCGTTTTAAAGTACATGTATAAAGATAGCACTGGTGAAGGTCAAATTGCTGGTTGTTTACAAAAAACAATAAAATTTAACAACTATCTTTTCTACTGCCCAGAGTCATTTTTATTTAATTGCTGTAACAAAAATATAATGTCTTCCTAACACAAACTCACAATAGCTGTTCGGCATTGTTTTATGCTTCCACGTATTGCATAGAAGAATAAGTTATCATTAGCCTTGAAACAATTTTATTTATGTGAAATCTTTATGTGTTAATGTTGATGGGTCACCACGTTGGCCTGTTACTGGAATTCATAGAGTAAATGATGTCACTAAACCATGGAAGTGGGAATTATATAGTCCCACCTATAAAATAATGAATTCAATTAGTCCTGATTTTTTTGGTTAAATACAGTGTTTAAAAGTAGAATAAATAAAATAAACATTGTCAATTTAAAAGGCTATCGTTTAACATTTAGTGTAACAATAATATACACTCTGTAAGATATAAATTGAGATTTAATAGATTCTAACATTGGTGTGATTATGTAAAACATAGAACTCAATACAATGTTCACACAAGCATCTCGACCATAACAGTAGCTCCATATTTTGTACAAAACTGTAATAATAGTTTATGGATAATTTCTGGTGGGTTTCAGTTTCTATTTTATAATTTTTTAACATTTTTTACCACCATTTTGATTGACTGACCAAGTGGCATTAAATGGGCTACTAAAAGTTGTGTATACCTCAAACTATGACCATAAACTTTCTTATATGATAGATATTCTATAATAATTATAGTACATGTATCAGCATTTTGAAACTACAAATGTACATGACAGACTGAGCCTTCCAAATCAACAAAAATGTTCAGGGGCAATAACCTAGTACAAACGTAAAAGCTTGGACCATGGGAAGTTGTCTTTCATAATAATTTTTCAAACAGTGAGGACACACAAACATGCTGTAGACTCCGATACACGTGTCGTATACTTAGTGTATAACACTTCGTCTCTAATCAAACCCGCTCAACACTTGTAATAAGCAGCATCAAGGTCACCTTTAAGAGGTCACTTTTAGAGGCCCTGATCAGCTTACTGATTATAAAATTATGTAATAAAATTAAGTACATGTATCATCTTGTGCTAAGAAGCCACCGTCATACACTCTCAAGTAACTGCATAACCTGCTCTCACTGTTCAGAAAATTGCTTCAGACAAAACAAAAAACCCCAGAAAATCAGCGCAGCGCATGGAACTTTTAACACAGTTGGTATTTCCTTTTAATGGTAAACATCCACAATCGTCTTCCAAAGAGGCAAAAACAATTGTATAATTATGTATAAAACACATTGTCAATATGAATACATATTACATTTTAAAAATAAAGTTTTTTTAATCTACCAGTATCATATATATCACTTGGCTGAAACAAAATGATGTGCTTAAAATTAATGTAAGCATCATATTAAATACAGATTATTATTGCATTTCACAGTTGTGTCAAGTAGTCTCTGATTGTATCAACTTACTTTACCATTGAGTAGACCTGCCACATGAACCTGGAAACCACTCTATCACCAGCAGATACACACATAACATCTTTTCACCATCCACAGACGAACATACTGACAAAGTAAGTGAACATACTGACAAAGTAAGCGTTAAACTTAATAGATCACATCATTGAGCCGACTCGGTACACAATAATATTGATCAGCCAACGGGGAAGAGGGAATCACTAGGACTGAGCAAACACCTTACATGATGTACAATAGATAGAAGTACACCGTTAGCCAGATAACAGGCAATAACCATAAAGTAGAGATAAACCAACAGTAGATGTCAGTAATGCTTATACTTTCAAACAATATTTGAGAAAATTTATTATACATCTTGGCAACTTGTTTGGTACAATTATTCCCACCGAACATGCGGCATATTGCAGTTGTACAAACATTGTACACTTTCAAACAAGATTTGAGAAAAATGATAAATCTTGGCAACATGTCGGTACTATAATTCCCTCAGAACCTGCAGCATATTGCAGATGTACAAACATTGTAGAGATGGTAGGAAGAAAAGATAAAAGATAAATTTTGTTTTGTTTAACAACACCGGAGCACGTTGATTAACAATCGTCAGTGGCTGGTCACCTATATGTATAGTATGTCAAACACGCAGCTATTTCAATACATGGTCTCAGAAGAAACCTGCTGCCAGCACATCTAGGTTATGCTTACAGAGTAGCAGAAGGGATCTTGTATGTATATTTTCCTACAGGTTAGCACATACCACAGCCTTTGATGTACCAGTTATAAATCACTGCTTGGAATGGGACAAACGTAACAGATTCACTGAGGAGGATCTATTCTTTGAACTCATATGCCTCAGATGGATGCTCTAGAATATAAACAGTCACCAAACCAAACTTTTGGTCACAATATATAGAGCACTGCACTGTAATGAAATCCAATACGGTCATGTCCATTCTACATGGTGACCTTCTATCTGTGGAATGTGTAGAAAATCTGAACTATCCATTTTTATCTTTCATACATTTATACTAATTACTTATTTGCAGCAATAACTATTTTGAGTGGCTATCTGTCAGGCTTAATTATATATGTATTAGTCATTGCACAGCATATTGGGGACACCTCGCTGACACAATCGACCAATATAAACAAGTTTGTTATGTGACAACTTTATGTGATCAAATCTGTAATACAAAAACATAATATTATTAAAAAAACAATATGGCTTACAAAGGGGTGGGGTATAACAAAGTCCTTTGGAACCTTCAAAGAATTAAAGAACCAGTAACCTAAAAATGATCTCTTAACTGGATAAGTGAACTTGATCTTTGACCTTATCAATAAAGACTGTTCTGTCCAAAGATAAAGATGTTTGGTTAACGACACTACTGGAACACATTGATTATTAATCAGTGGTTATTGGATGTCAAATGCACAGTTATATAGACACTTGGTCACAGAGGAAACCAGCTGCCATCACATAGTTTACTCTTCAAATAACAGCAAGGGACCTTTTATGTGCAAGATAGCATACTACAGCCTTTGATGGACCATCATGGATCACAGGTCCACTGAGGAGGATCGATCCATTGACCTATCGAAACCTCAGGCAGACGCTCTTGCGCTGAGCTTGCCCAAAGAGTAAACAGACATACAAAGTCATTACGAAATCAGTTTGTTACAAAATTCTTGCTTAGAAACCGACAGTATTGTCAATATAGGTTGCCAAAGATAACACACAAAAGTTGACACAAACTAAAGCCTGATATCATAGAATTAACCATCTAACAATCGATTTACAAGTTGTAACAATCTATTTTGAAGTACACATGTGTTATTCAAATTATTGTCAACACTTTAAAAAACCCACGTCCTTCTAGAACTGAAAATTGTGCTTGCTACTTTATAGAACATTTCTTTCAATGCACATATATAACACATTTATTCCCTCAGGTTCCAGATTTTACTTGAAAAAATGTACAACAAATCCGAAATAACAGTTTTTTTAGGTTTCATCCAAGTTAAGCGCATTACATAAATCAGATTTAAAATAATTCTGGGATAAACAAATGCTAGTTTTATAGGTTAACCCTTTGAATCCTATAGTCTAGGACACCAGTTTTTGTATGTAAACATCACGAGACAACATTTTAACCAATCAGCAGCTCAGTTGTATCTGGTTTATGACTGAAATATTTGAAAATAGATATCACTTTATTTCAGTTTGACAAACACTTTAAAAAATTAGTTGAGTTTGACTAGTGTTGATACAGATTATGAGTATAAGATTTGATCAAATATAAATTTTGTCTACATTAATTATTTTTATGTCTATAATTATGTACAGTAGAAGTAAAACGCCACAACATGCATTAATACGTTGCTTTTATCTTGTTGAATGCATTATACTTTTGGTGAACAATAAAACAATTACTTGCCTAATGTCATTTTAACAATGAGAGTGGGTCGTAGCTAGGCAGTAGTGTCCACCTGAGGTTCGATAGGTCAATGGATCTATCCTCCTCAATGGACACATTGGGTTATTTCCCATTTCAACCAGTGATCCACGACTGGTCCATCAAAGGCCGTGGTGTGCACTATCCTGTCTGTGGGAAAGTGCACATAAAAGATCCCTTGCTGTTATTCGAAGATAGGTTCAGCCGGTAAACCGTAAACAAGCCTATTTTTTGCTTGGCCTAATAAGATTGCCATTGACAGCATGGAAATCTTATACATGCCGAAATATAAGGTTAGATTATTCCACTTTAATCTAATGATCAAGACAGGACAAATACAGGGCAATCCTGCAACCATTAGGGACTGACAAAATATTCAGGTTTATAGACAATGTTCCTCATTAGACAGGGATTTTCTACAATCAGACCGGATTGCGATTAACTAATCCATCAAACTGTGCATGTGACACTGATGCAGACTTAAACAAGAGTGAATGGCAGTTAATTTTACAAATGGAGATCTAATACAAATTCCCAAGACTAGACCTATTGTACCAACTTTTACGCATTAATTCTTTCGATTGGCAAGGAAAGGACTAGTTGTTTAAATAATGACAACCAGTACCAAGGATCCCTGCTTATAAGGTATTTTATTTAATCACCCAAACAGCATAACAACACAATACAAATGTAGTTTTTTAATCTAATGTTAACACTTCAGTCTAAAATAAATAGGCAAGGATCTGTATATGTATTGGAAAAAATACACTGGACCCAAAGATCAACTTTATTGTACTGAGACCTGCTCAGGGTTTGGGTTAACATCTAGATCTGAATATGCAGCATACAGAAAAAACCAGTTGCCACCCCATATATAAACAGAGAATCTCTATGACATACCCAGATGTGTGTTAACATAATTAATCAGTTAAATATAACATTATTACAAATTGTCCCAGAACTAGCAACTCAAGGTAGACAGGTTGAAAAATGCGATCATTATTCTGTGAGGTTTTTAAAAATAATTCATAAACAACAAATTCAAATTTTTTGGGCCATTTGAAACTACTTTTGGCAACTGCAAATTTTTTTTAATGGCCCCAACTTGTTTAATACTATCACCCTTTGAGACTATTGTCGTCCAGTTTCCCGGCCATTACACATTTTTGGATTCTATCAATGTGCACAACACGTTTACATTAAAAGAAATTTAATAACTTGCGTGTGAAATTAAATCTGGACAGATGCATTTTCAGAATCCCATTAGTTCTGCATCAGATTACAATACAAATGTCAGACCAGCCTTCCTGGACTGAGATTAGTGGCTACTTATCGATACTGGAAGTAATATGAAACATGCCCGATATTAATGAACATATAGCATGCTTAATATTATAGATCTGTTTGTACAGGGAGGTAAATAAAACAACATTCATGAACATAAACCAAGGACATGCAGACCTATACGTAAACAGATTCGAGTTGATATCTATGTGGTAAGATGCAAACCAAAGATAAACTCATGCAGGTTTAGAATCACTACTCATGCAGGAATAGGATTTGTAATACCTATAGAGAATTGTAAATGAGTTCTTGTGAGAAACATATTATTACAAGTGTATTTCCAATTATACACCAGCCTTACGTTCAATAACGCGAGCGCTCTGGAACTATGTGACTGGTACCGATTGTGTACTATCACATCACATTCATTCAATGTAGATGCAAATACCGGTGTCAAAACGTTTTGTCTCAGAAGCAGAACGCCCGCGCTATTGAATGCAAGGCTGCAGCGAAGGTATTGTACTATTGAAAACGCAAATACAAAAGGCTTCTTTGTAATATAAAACGCTTCTGACAAGAAATTATTTTATTACAATTACATTGTTCAAATATTTGCGAAAAAAACTTCAAATAGGAGAAGAAAATACAAAAAGAGTCTACATATTTAGTTTCTCTAGACAGAGTGGGACGTCACACAACGTTGAAATAGAACGAGTAGTGAGAAATGTGATGTCGTGGGACAAGGCTATAACCTTGTAAATCAGTTTGTCAGTGAGTTATAACTTATTTACAGGCTTACAAGTTACATCTAATTGTAAATGAAGAATGTCTGTCCTTGATATGCAGCCCAGCTGCCTCGACAGTCTGTCCAGGACAAAAGTAGGTGTTAATTTGAGAGAGGATACCGGATATTCATATTTGATAAGCAGCAAGGGATCTTTTATATATGCGCTTCCCACAGACAAGATGGCACAAATGACAGCCTTTGTTATACGTTGTGGACCACTGGTTGGTGTAAGTGGTAGTAAACTGCTCCATTGAGCCGTGCGGGGCACTCACTCCAGATTTCTACTGCGATTATAATTCCCATGTCTGAAATCTTGGGATTCATACCAGTACCTACCAGTCTTAAATCCAATGCATTAACGACAACACCACAGTGATGAATGATAAAAATATCACATATTGGAATCTCACATTGCAGTATAATAAATATACATTATGTAATATGTCTATGTTAAAATAGCACCAAGCCTGACTGCTATACACCTAACTTCAATATATTTGCTACAGAGACAAAACAAATCATCATTGGTAATACAGCCAAAATGTTTTGTCACCGGTGTTTGCATCTAACATTCAACAGCCTTACGTTCAATAGCGCGAGCGCTCTGAAACTATGTGACTGGTTCCAATCGAGTACTATCACATCACATTCATTTAATGTAGATTCAAATATCGGTGTCAACACGTTTTGCCTCAGAAGGAGAACGCCCGCGCTATTGAACGCAAGGCAGATCGCATTATATTTCAAGCAACAGGAAATATAACGGCACCTCTCCAATCAGTTCAACACTCATCAATCAGAGGACATGGATTACATTTCAACACAGCTGACAGCAGCAGTAGAATAGTCATTCCAGGCAAACCTACACTTGTCACTTGGGAGACACTGACAGCTAACAAAGAATACAATGCTCTGACAAGCGCGGATTTATGAGCATCCTATTGCTATAGCCAATCCACACCAATCTTGCACAAATTCAGGATATGCCCATGACCCTGCTGGTGATATTGAATATCTTTTTAATGACAGCAAGTACCAAAATAGACAGGTATCATGATTGATCATACATACTTAAATATAATCACCCAGTGTGTCGTGCACAAAATCTAAAAGAAACAAAAAAATATAAAATAATAATAAAGAGAAGGCAAACACTAATTAAAACAAAAATATCGTAGGATTGCTTACAATATCAATATATCATTATATATTGTATATCCAATGCTTTTGTAGTAGCTTAATATATGTCTAGAATAATTTGTCACTAGACAAATTATTTTAGGCAAAAGTACAGCTGTTACAACCATTTGGATGTCCAGAAACACATCTGATATTATATACATATATTGATATCGATCCTTCTCAGCGGACCCACTGGGTTATTTCCCATTCCAACCAGTGATCCACTACTGGTCTATCAAAGCCATTCAAAGGCAGTGGTGTGTGCTATCCTGTCAATGGGAAGCGCACATAAAAGATACGTTGCTGTTATTAGATGAAGAGTAGCCTATGTGACGGCAGGTTTCCTCTATGACCAAGCAATGATATAACCCAGTCTTTGACATCCAACAACCACTTGTTAATAATCAATGTGTTCCAGTGGTGTTGTAAGCAATAAGATATAATAAGTAAACGCTAATTTTAATAATAAAAATATGATCTATTAGCCAGCAATGTTACAAATGGTGTCATGTTTTAAAACTAGGCATTATGCCTTTAATGATTCCATCGTGGTCAGTATAATGTACTTTAAAAGGAGCACGTTTAGTCATTTTGCTTCAATCTCAACTAGTTTCTTATAATTATTTATACGTTATAGGTTAATAAAACATGATGTCATGGTCAAATGTTATTGCAATGGAAGAATTACTTTATAGCATGCAGGACATCTATTAAATGGAAACTTCAGCCATCAACCCGCTAAATTAATTTCTCCATTCTATATGCTAGACAAAATCCAGTAAATTGTGCTATTAAATCTAATGAGATTAGTCTCTATTCACCCTCTTCATCACACAAAATAACTAAAAGGAATACATTTTTAAAACCATCAACAATAATTTGTAAACCAGGGCTAAAATAAGTTAATCAAATCTTTACACATTAAATACAAGCCTAATGAGGTTATCTAACACAAAATTGCAAAACATAACCAAACACAAAAATAGAACACGTTTCAAAAAATAATTCACGCACAGTATAATAAACTATGGGCACATTAAGACAAAGATATATTATCGCTTCTTGGTCGCTGAAAGTGATAAGAAAGTATTATGATTATCATTAAATTGTCGGAACAGACAATCATATAAATAGCTCATTCCAAAATAAGAGTTTTGATAAAACCATTAATACGGGTATATGTATAAGAAATGTTATGGTCAAATATTATGTGAGTAAGAATTTTAATACAAGCACAATTCTCTATTGTACTATAGTATCTAAGATCCTTACAAGTGACGATATATCACAAGGTCACATGAAATGAAAATTGGGCATTGTTGAAAAGCAGATGTTCTAAAATGTGTTCAATATGGAGGCAACCCGCCTGAGTTCAATAGGGACAGCGCTCATTCGCTAGAATGGTGTTTGCATCTAACATTATGAATGTGATATGATAATACACGATTGGTACCAGTCAAATTATTCGTGAGTGCTCACCTTATTGAACGCAAACCTGGTTGCTCGTTTGAAAAGGCACATGCAATCAAAAACGGAATTAATAAAAAGTAGATGCCAGTGCCATTATTCGATGATGCAGGATTCCAAAGGTCATCCTCTGATATAACATCTTTTCATCATCTTGGGTGTCAAGACTATCAAGCAAACATGTTATTATTCAATGCTATTATAGTGACAGACAAACTTTACCCATACTCTATACTACTACTACACATCTTTGTAGCGACTATGCAGAGTATATATTAAAACGTAGCCCCAAAATATTAGTATTCAATTACCGTCCTCCGTAGTGAAGTGGTAAACACATCAGGCATAAGACTGGTAGGTACTCGTTTCGAATCTCAATTGAGGCATAATGGTTTTTAATTCCAGTACCGGCTCAATGGGTAGGTGTACTTACTACCACTTACACCGACCAGTGTCCACGACTGGTGCATGGACTGTCCGGTCTGTGGGAAGTGCATATGTAAGATCCCTTTCTGCTTATCAAATAGGAGTAGCGGGTTTCCTCTCTCATACTAACACTAACTTGTCCTGGGTGGGCAGTCGAGGCAGCTGAACTGTGTGTCTAGGACAGACGTGATTGAGCCTTAATTGGTTATAAGCATGTAAATACGTTATAACTAACCATTAGTAACTTACATTCTCTGATCTAGCTGCCTTGCTACCATTGCCAATGTCAGACACAACATTAATACAACAAATTCCACCGTATCTCTTGCTTTATTCATATCTAGGAGTGGGGCGTAGCTCAGCACCAGCCCGAGGCTCGATAGGTCGATTGATTGATCCTCCTCACTGGATCCATTGGGTTATTTCCTGTTGCAACTAGTGATCCATGACTGGTCCATCAAAGATGTGTGCTATTCTGTCTGTGGAAAAGTGCACATAAAAGATCCCTTGCTGTTATTCGAAGAAGAGTAGCTTATCTGGTGGCAACACGTTTATTCTGCAGACCAAGAGTCCATATAACCGTGCGTTTGACATCCAATAACCTCTGATTAATACTAGTAATCAATGTGTTCCAGTGGTGTCATTAAACAAACTTTATCTTTATTATCATTCATATCTTGCTGACCATATCTAGGCGAAAGCAAAAGAAGACACTTGCACTTGGCGCTTTATCACATAATGTATACATAGCATCATTTTTATTGTATACTATAATATACATTTAACAATTTACAGTTAGTAACTGGTATTGTAACTGTTACAATACCAGTTTATGTGGACAGCTATATTAAATTCCAAAGTTGTATAATATGACTTGCAATGTTTCTTAAATCATTATGTGGAAAGATTGTAAACACAAACATACTCCACTCCTTACATGTCACTATTTGTGAGCCACGGTTCAAATACACGTAGTTGTCTTGGAAGATATTTTTATAAAAAGCTGCAATAAATAGCTAATGTTTTAAAGCAAATCAGCATGTCTTTATCCAACAACCACTTGCCTAGAGATAGGTAAAACCAACATAACAAGAAACTTAGACATTAAAACACATTCTCACATCATTATCTGTGAGGCCAGTAACATAATTTATAAAACTTCAAAATAAGTTTATGATTGGAAGCATCTTCTCCTTGTGACAACACTGTCATTAATTTACCTGTAATAGGTACAACAAAAACCATGTGTTAGACGCTGATGATTTAAAGTAATTTCTCTGTGATGACTCCTTCATTCATTTATCTTGTCACAGCTACAACCAAAACATTAAAAAGGTAATTACACATGTAGTGGTAAAAGGAATCCATCGACCATTTGCTCAGTCAGTCACTGATAGGTGAAGTTAAAAGTCCACATATACCTGATGCCTTGAAGAAACAGGTATTCCTTTTCATATCAACATCTTCTTATCCCTTTAAGTCTGTACACCACATAAGTCATTAATGATGTGACTTCAAGATGGCTGATTATGGCACTGGTCCTGAGATTGACCCCAGGTTAGGTCCCTGCTGCAGGACCTGTCCTTCATTGATGTTAGACTCATCCATATGTTGCATTATTCTTGTTCGCTTTCCCATTTCATTTAACAATTGTCAATAAAATCATCACTGCAAAGTCTTCAACAAAAGCTTCACCAATCATTAAATGTACTTGCAAGTTGCAAGCACCTTATTCCACACAAAACTGCTAACCGGGAGGATCTTCCAGTCATTATCTGTAAGGACATCCATTCACCCAATGGCCACGGGATCCTGCAAATAGTAAAATGTTTTTAACACAACGATTAATGAATTTTATATATTTTTTATGTTTAAAGTAGATCAGTAATCATTTTGGCACGAAAAACATGATCTCATGCTGATAAAGTGAAGCAAGTTGTACATGCCTCAACTTTGTGTTTGTTTAACGACACCACTGGATCACATTGATTATTAATCAGCGGTTATTAAATGTTAAACGCATGGTTATATTGACACTGGTCACATGGGCTACTCTTCTTCGAATAAAAGCCAGGGACCTTCCCACAGATAGGATAGCACACACCACAGCTTTTGATAGACCCGTCATGGATCCCCTGAGAAGAATCGATCCTTCGACCCATCGAACTGCAAGCGGACACTTTTCCACTGGACTACACCCGCACCGACCAAACATCTATTACATCTCAGCTATTAACCATAGTCATATCACTAACCATTAGCAATCAAAATTCCTCTACTTACGTTTACATTTGTACGTCCACAACTAGCCGTAAACTAGACTTATGAGGTTTTGTAATATTGACTCCTGCGCATTAATTTGTCAACATGCTTATGAGGTGGGGGGATGGAGAGGTATGGGGTGGTATGTGTTTCAGTCACTCTAAAAATAAGTCTGCTTTTGAGCCACATTGTGTCATAGAACTGCCATGTGTATCGCTACATCCTGACGCGATGCAAGTTCGTTTATTGGCTATTTCTAACAGTCAAAAAGATAAATTCATTCTAACAACATCTCCGTGGATGCATGCATTTTTATGTACTCTCTGTATACTCTTGTACTCCTTGCCTCTTAGGATGCACCAGACTATTTAGCTAATTGTTTAAAAGAAACAGCGATGGATTTGGAATCAATGCAAAAAGCAATAAACATAGTCAAGATCTTGATTAGAATATGCCTGTATGGTACATTTCATTCTGCTTATTTAGAGACCATATCAAAAGGAAATCTATTCAAACTAATGGTTCTCTTTATATATGAGCACTCAGGATTTAATTTCATTTACAGACCTCACAAAGGAAACTAATGTTTATTTAATGACACTCCTTCACAATACTTAACCTTTAGAATACTGGATTAATTTTGACAAAACTATGGATGAGAATGTACATATTATTATGAATGGAAAATTATACAAATACATAACAGATGTACATGATCACTAAACAAGTTTTTTGGTTTTTGTTGGATAATGATTAATTTTCAGTCAGATTCTGTGGTCTATAATTATGCACAAAGGAATAAAGTCCAGCCTACTTGAACATGGAGAGTATTTACCGTTATGTAATTTTTTTAAATACCATAATACACAAAAATTTATTTGGTTTGACCATTTAAATAGTGAAATCATATTTCAAAACAAGGTTCTAGTTTGTTGAGAAATAAAGTTACAGTAATGGCCCGATCACATTTTCTCATGAGTGTATTATGAAGATTATCTCTACATGCATGTATGTGTGACATTTACAAATGAATATGAATACTACCCGGTAGTATAGAGGATTTATCACAAGTGTTTGTTAATATGTAAAAGAACAACCGAGTATGAGTTGACAATCTGTTATCAGTATTTGTCGATGTATGTATGTATGTATGTATGTATATATGTATGTATGTATGTATGTATGTATGTATGTATGTATGTATGTATGT
>JAUTCZ010027566.1:0-12928 GCA_032273805.1 Melanodrymia brightae | reverse complement strand
CGTCTGACGTCCAATAACCGCTGATTTATAATCGATGTGTTTCTAGTGGCGTCGTTAAATAAAACAAACTATACTTTTACTTTTGTATCAAAACTACAAGTAATAGATTTGGTGGCTTCGCAGATTATTTTATATTTTATGAAAACTACGAGTAATAGAAGAACTGGCTTTATGAAAAAAAGACCCGCTCAATACTGGCTTCGTATATTGTATAATAATATCAAAACTACAAGTAAAAGAATTGCTGGCTTCGTGGGTAATATAATATTATATAAAAAAACTACGAGTAATCGAAGAGCTGGATTCGTAGATTATATAATATTATATAAAAAGCTACGAGTAATAGAAGAGCTGGCTTCGTAGATTATATAATATTATATAAAAAGCTACGAGTAATGGAAGAGCTGGCTTCGTTATTATATAATATTATATAAAACTACAAGGGATAGGAGATCTAACTCGTGATTATAAAATATATAAAAAATACGACTAATAACATGAGATGGCTTCGTCATTATATAAAGACTCAATACTATATTAGCTCAATCAAAATCTTAATTGTTTTAAACTAAAATAACTCAATCGGACATTTTAGGTTTTGAAATATTTCTTAAATATTTATTGCTTTCTTTATGATTTGATGCGATAAACATGTCAACTTAGAAAATAACTGAAGTATTATGTTTGAAGCTAAAGTGTAAATGAAATAAACCGTGTCTACTCGGGTATTGGATAATAAAATTGTATTTACTAACAATAAATAATTTTTATATACAGTGTATTTAGAAATAGCCAAAGGGTAACATTATGTACTATGCTAAAATAAAAATTAAATCAAAATGTTTACACTCGTGTATTAATTGTCCAATGATAAAATTGTATTTACCCCGAATATACAATTTTGTTCAGTTTAATAAATTTAGATATAGCAAACACTAAAGATACTTTAATAAAATATTATTGCTTTTTATTCATTGTATTATTTTCTGCATTTTTTACAATGTTCAGGTGTTTTGCTACAGAGGAACAATGGTGTCGTTTTGGAATAAATTCTTTCTAAGTAATAACTGAAAGAATGAAAGCTATTTAATATGTTATTGTTTTTATAAGCGAGAACAAAACGTTTATATAGATTATAAACACACCGATATCTGATTTGTCCAGTGTTATTTTATTTCTTGGCATAATATTGTGGCTACACACTATTAGTTTGTTCACTAAAATAAAATAACAAAAGATTTTACTTTTATAGAAAATAGTATTTATTTTGCCAATATAGAAAGAAAATATATTAGCTAACATAATCAACTATTGCCGATGATTTAACACATCAAATTGCAATTTAACGTTTTTGCTAGCTTGTTTTTTTCTTGAAAAATAAAGGTATAAATTTCAAAATTATTATTTATTTTTTCTGCGTGAAAACAAAAATATGCATTAGATTTGTGCATAAATCTAACTAAATTAAGTAAATAAAACCGAACATGATAAACGTTTTCTCTTTACTTTATAAAAATAATATGCTGTGGAACATTAAGAAGCAGATAAAGTCTATGTTTGTAGTTGAGCGCGTGCAGTGATATATAGAATGTATATAGAATATCTGCAATATACACTTGCTTAATATTAATACATAATGGATATATTTATATCACTGGAGTAAGTCAGTTAAAATATTCTTTGTGTGAAAACAAAAAGCTGATTACTTAACGGATACGAAGATCTAAAAATTAAAAAAAAATCTGTTTGGCTATTTTTTAATTTATTTGAAATCTAGACGAAATGTATGAAATATAGAACACACAATTTAGTGTTGCTAAGTGAGAAATTAATCTGTTGGTGATTAAAATAATGCTGTAACATTGCTGTCATTACATGCTAAATATACATCCAAAAATAAATAAATATTAACACATGTAAATAAAGACTAGAAAATATAACATGAAAACTGTATTATTCAAATTACTTATTTTGATAATAGTAATAAAACGTATTCAGCAAACATTAATTTTAGGAAAATTAATAGTCCCTACGATGAAAGTTTATTTAGAGTGAACAATTACATAAATTAAATACAACCTTTTGCAATGTAATGTAGCATTTTGTTCAAATAAAATAAAATAATCTGGAGTATTTCTGATTTCTATTTGCCTAATGTAAAGTTTATTGTTTATTAATTTGATATGAATAATCATGTAGATGATAACAATGATGATGATTATGATGATGATGATGATAATGATGATGTTGTTAACAAGATGATGATAACAATAATGACTTTAAACTGATGATATTAAAAAATAAAACATCAAATTACGTGAAATACAATTACTTATAATTTAATTCAAACATTCAGACATATATAGCGATTAATTATCAACTGATTCTAAAAGCGCTGGACTGACTAATAATGGATTGATTTGAAGAGAGAATATGCATTGTTTGTTAATAGTCTGTTAATACATTGTATACTATCACGTTTTTGCAAATTATATTGTTTAAGTATTAAAATTGATGCCAGCACTGTAAGAATTAAAATATTATTTTGCTGAATAGTGACATAATTATGTCGTCAAAGTTGATAATAAAAATAATAAATTCTAGAACAACTGATGTCAGGGAAGAATGTAGGCGTTAATTTCCAGATTTACTGTTGCATGTTATATTTGAGTGTTTGAAAATTGCATATAACATGGATCAAGAACAAAATGTTTTAATGGGATGCAAGATTCAACACGTCATTCATTATCACAGACCACACGGTGTGAAGGGAATAGAAGGCCGGAAATCCAGGACTCTAACAATAATTATATGACGCACTCGGTCCTATAATTATTATACCCAGGATTCGTAGTCAAAACTAGACTTACATAAATATTGTTATAGAGTTTTTTCTTACATTAACGCTAGGACTTGTAGGTAATAACTCGTTTTATGGACAGGCTATTTGTTTCATTCCGCAATGAACAATGCCTTTGTGTCAATGTGTGTATTATATATGTATGAATGCCAGACTCCATATTAATAACCCTGTCATTATGTATCAATAAATTCCATTACGCCACCATTACGCCAACTGTATCTATATATCTTTTCAAACATAATAATTATTATCATGTGATCTCCTGTGAACTTAGCCATCTTGTCAATGTAAATATGTATCATTCGTTGTCCTCTCGTGTCATTGCTGAATGGCCGAAGAGTAAATAAATTCTGTTCTGTTCTGTCCTCTTCTGTTCTGTAAAGATTCCTTTTATTATTTAATCCATTTTGTTATGATATTTACCGAACTTGCGTTCCTTTTACACCGGTTATGGATTTGAATCGATTTGAATCGAACTGATTTGGTGTACAAAAATTAATATCGTCGGCACAACCCGTATCAATATGACTATACAGAACAGAACAGAACAGAATTTATTTACACTCCGGCCATTCAGCAATGACTTCTACACACCCACAACAAGATGTTTGCGAATGGTGACAATACTGTTTCAGAGTTCCAACCGTATAATTTTATGTACTATAAATTATTCAATTATTTGATAACCATTACGTATCTTATATTATTTTTGATGTTAATTATGTATGTATATATCGGTCAGAAGAGCTCATGTTGTTGTTATTATTATGTATGTATATACATACATGTATTTATTTATTTGAAGAGCTCCTGTTGACATCTTGTCACTGTAAATATGTAAATAATTATTATTGTATATATATATGTGTTACTCATATGCTGTCGTGTGACGGCCTGAGTTACTTAAATAAAGTTTCAAAGTTTCAAAGTTCCAACCGTAACAAGAACAATGGCCGGTCTAGAACCAAGAAAGTGATGATAGCTTCCTACGACTGATTGTGATTAACAGCGACGGACCGACACCAAACGACCGTTATCAGCCTAATCACACTTAGCACGTGTCTTAATCACTTGTAATTCTCGCATTTCGCGTTAATTACTTTATCTTGCTTCATCTATGGTACCCCCTGATCAGCTAATGATCGGCACACCGGGCTTAGAAGCGTAGCTGCCTAACTTTAAACCTTAGCAGACGGGAATGCCCTAGAATCCGTCAGTTTTGACATTTGCTAGAAGGAGTGAAATTTCAAACATTTTTGCCATGCGTCTAGCATGGCGTCCGATTATTATCTGATTGAATAAAAGGACTAGGCACATAAATTTACACACGAATGTCTTTATTTATGTGGACACGTTTTATCGCGAGAATCCTAAATCTTATGGCAGTGTCGGTGCATACAAAATAGTTTAGTCTTCAAACTGAGACAATAATCGGCTCCAGTGTTATTCGTGTAGTAAAATAATTTACCTGAAAGTGAACATAAATTGATCCAGCACATGTTTTAAAATTTCTTCAACATTAATTAATGTTTATAGTCCATATAGTATATAATTTTAGGTATGTGAATATGGCTCCCTAACCTGCCAACTGCCTATATTCTGGGGACAATAAATCTATTTGAAAAAAAAGAAAAAGGGTGTAGTGTGATGTACTAATAGTAAAAAGGTATACTAATTCATAATAATAACATAGTGTTACTAGAAGCATAAATATAATTTTTTATTATAAATATATTTCTTAAAGTTAAGTTTGTATTTTAAAAGAAAGGATTTGTGAAGGAAACTGCAGACTTGTTCTTGTAAACTATTTAAACGAAATTTAAGTACTTAATTTATTTTAAAAGTATGTTCTGGTAGTAATGTTCTTGTAAATTACACAAACAAATTTAGAATAATAATTATTATTTTGAATAATAATAATGGAAATCTTGCCGAGTTGAAATATTTCAAAATAGAAACTATACTTCGAGTCACAACATTTGTAATATGTTTTTCGTAGATAACTGTAGTTTCGTTTAACGTAGAGAAAAAAGGAAAACATTTTTGAAAATACAAAAAAAAGTCCTATTTTTGTGTGTAAATTATACAACTTTAGGTTAACAAATAAAAATATTGTAATGCAAATACATACAAAAAATCGTCAGAACAATCCATCGTCCGCCATTAAAAATAGCAGATTTTTCTGACGATTTTTTGTATGTATTTACATTAAAATATTTTGATGTGCTTAGCTAAAGTTGTATAATTTGCACACAAAAATAGGACTTTTTTGTAGTTTCATAAAATGTTTTTACCTTTTTTCTCTACGTTAAACGAAACTAAAGTTATCTACGAAAAACATACTACAAATCACGTGTGACACACTATAGATAGTTTCTACTACATTTAAAACTTTAATTATAAGTTCGATGCAGTTATTGAGTTATACTAAATGTATCCAAGCTTGCTGTAAATATTGTTATATATAAACACAATGTCAACGAATATAAATATAATATTATTTAGTATAAATAGAGATTTACAAATATTTTACAATACTAATATCTGAAATATTATGCGCGAAAATGGTACTTTGCATTAGCTGAAGTTTAAACTATTAGTAAATTTTAGATAACAAAAATTAACCAGAAAATATTATTGCTATTTATTTGTGTATTAGACCCAACATTTCTGCCGCGGTAAAGTTCTAGTTCATATATTATATTAATCTTCTGAAGATGTGCAATAGTACTGAAAGCTCCAGAGAAAAAAATACTGTCCATTTTAAAAAAAATTATATAATTTATACATCTACAAGGATATACATTTTTATATTATATACATTTATTTAATTTTTGTTAATACCGTTGTAAAAAAGAAAACAATTATAAAAAATCAAAAATCAAAATTAGATATTAAAAACATACACAAATAAATAAATAAATATGAAATTTAACTTTCGCAGAGGAGGAAATGTTGGGCACAGATTCAATAACAAATTGATTTTAATGTTGATTTGATTTGTCATAAACTAACTCCTACATGACGAAACGTGACATCCGAAGGCATTTCACACCCACAAACATCTAGTACTCATTATAGAAAGCGTATTATTTTCATAAATAACACCATAAATCGCTCATCTATACAAGTGAAAACACAATTTGTCGACACAAGTCAAGTAGCGATATAAGGACCACTCAACGAGATGAAGAATGAATTTCTACATATTTATTTCTATACGTGATAACATGATTGTTCTAATACAAAGATTGGGCAGGCGATCGCCAGACAAAACCGCAGTCATCTTACACTGCGATCTGGCACGGCTGTCCGTCTCCTGGACAAACCAATCACCTCAAAACACAGAAACAACACTGTCCGCTGAATAGTCTTAGTCCTGATCATGTTTTCTTTCGTAATTAAAAATGTCACAATTTACCGACATGGAATTTATCACAGCTCGAATAATCCGCTCTGAAACGCTGTTACTAAACCCTCTGTAAAAAAACAAAATGCCCGACGTTTTGCGACATTTTGGTGTCACTGAATTTTGACTATTAATACTGAGACTCACTGAAACGACTGTAACATTTTGTGATTGTATGTGCAGTTTGAACTTTTCAGATATAATAATATTATCCTTTGAATCTCTACCTTGGATGAAATAT
This sequence comes from Melanodrymia brightae, assembly GCA_032273805.1. NCBI lineage: Eukaryota > Metazoa > Mollusca > Gastropoda > Neomphalida > Peltospiridae > Melanodrymia > Melanodrymia brightae. Next base: position 6,415 of record JAUTCZ010027566.1, on the reverse strand, counting down.
TCTAAATAATAATTATGCAAGACAAATATTGCATAAAATTATCATTGACACGGGAGATTTATTAAATAGTTTTACCAAACACGATTTATAAGGATTTGCTTTATATCACACGCTGTATTAATGGAATAAAATTTCTCCTACCTTGAAGACAGAAAAATCCATCCCATACCCACAAAACTGAAAGAATTTCCCCCGTGTAGATGATAAAGAATGCTTTCAAAACACGTACGTGAAATCTACACAGTTCTTCAAAGTTCATACGTCATTGAAATCAAGTCCCAATTCCAACATACAACACCGAGAGATGTTTTTCCTAACATGTGCAAATCCCTTGAACCACGGCTGTTAATAAAAAGGAGAAGAAAAAAAACTTGTTTGAAATCCTAGAATTTTGGGCAGTCATACGCGTATGGACTATTAGACTTGTATGGCGCTCTAAAAGCGGCAAGTTGGCAGCTGGAAGCGCCCTGCGATTGTCCTGTTTGTGAAGATAAAAGTCTTTGGGAATCAAACATTTCCCGCATGTAGGGTGATGTTGCAAAGTCTGCTCCGTGGTTGATGTCCGCGGTGGGAGGCATGTACCAGCCGTTGGGACGGGAGTACGCTCCTGGGCCGGCCTGCGACATTGAGAACACACTGGGGTTTAGTCCGTTTGTCTGTGAGAGGGTCGTGTGTGGTGAGTGACCCCCGGGGTTCCCTTCGTCCCCGCCGCCCCCGGACGGGCACTGTGGCGGGGCTATGGACATATGTTGAGAACTTGACAGGTGTCCCCCGGGTCCGGCCGTCGCGCCCGGCGATGTGTTGGGAAACACGGGTTGAGCAACACACGGGTAGTTGTATGATGGCGATGCTGTATTTTGCGTACACGACGAAGATGAATTCCTGTATATATCTGAAGGTCTTGAGTAGGGTAGAACATGAGGAGAAACAAGCGGAGGCGGGCGAGCGGTTGCGAACGGGGTGGGCACACCAAGCTCGCAGCTTTGCGGCGGATGAGGTGACGTCATCAGGTTTTCCACAGAAAAACTCATGTGTGGCGGATCTATGACGGGGTCCGGTGGAATGGGCAGTGTATTGCTGGTGCCTGGTCGCACTGATAAACAGTCAGGTTTTTGTGATTCCATTGGTTCAATTTTGGTGTTTGGTAGAATAGGAGAAATGGATTTTTCTTCTTTTATTTTTTCCGGTAAATCAGACATTTCGCTGCTGCTGGAGCTGTGTATTTCACCATTCCTTTCGTCGTCGTCAAAGTCTTTTAATTTCTCCTCATCCAAATGAATGTTCTTATCATCCACATCCTTGTCAATCTGAGCTTTCTTCTTAAACCGTCTTCTCCGTCGCAAGTAACTCCCATTATCAAACATGTTATAACTGTCGGGATCAAGAGTCCAGTAACTTCCTTTTCCCGGTTTTTTATCGTCTCTAGCAATTTTCACAAAACATTCATTCAGCGACAAATTATGACGAATGCTATTCTGCCAGCCTTGCTTGTTCTCCCTGTAGAATGGAAATCTATCCATAATAAACTGGTATATACCGTTCAGGGTGACTCTCTTGTCTGCGGTGCTTTGTATAGCCATGGCGATCAGTGCGATGTAGCTGTACGGAGGTTTCACCAGGTCCTTGTTGGGGTGATGCTGGGATGCGTAGGGTGAGTAGGGAGACGGTCGAGCCACTGAGTACTGGTCGTGGCCGTACATCGACATCCCACCCATCGTCATCCCAGCGTAGCCGCCGTGGCGGTAGTAGTTCTGGTCCCCGAACAGCGCCGCTGGAACCATTCCGAGAGTGGGGCCGTTGGAGATGCCGGCAACGCCTGAAGTCGGGTATGACGGCTGCAGACCGTTCGCCTGCATATCCCTCCACTCATGCGGTACACGGCGGAAAATGCAGGCAGCCACAGTGTAGGTTTTTGTGTACAACAAGCAACAGTTCGTCTGCTATGATCAGTCTGGTTAACGTCTGCTGTACTATCGAGTCCGTCTGTACTATTCGACAAACTTCAGTATTATTCGACAATAAACAGACGTCAGTGCCGTCTAGTGCGGCTTCCATTCACCATATACGGTCACAAGGCCCGCCTACAAAGGAGCGCCACCCAATCAGAACGCCGTATCTCTGTGGCTGACAAGAGAACCGCCCTCCTCTCGCCACGGCGAGTCGCTTCAGGGCGACCAGAGAATGGTTTGATGAACATATAAATTAATTGGCGATTTCAGCAAGATATTTCAATGGTACTACATAGAAAAAAGATTTTGGCTGTGAAATGCAGATATCTGAGTACGCCCAGTGCAGCTTTTGGCGGATAAACTTTCATCTGCCTAGCGCCCAATGTTTTCATTCCAGATGGGCCTTTCAAGTACCTACTCGAGACAATTTGTATATAAAACGATTATACTCAATCGAGAATGATATTTATTCGCTACACACTTTGAAAGATGGCACAGTCATTCAGTGCACATCATTGATAGGTTTAAAACGGCCGGGCAACAAAAAAACCTCCGTCCGTGCAACCTTTGTTGGTTTATGGTCCTAGCAAAAAACTAACCATTTCGACTTGGAACGCAATATATTAATGGTTATGAAAGAGAACCTACGCTTGTTTGTCCCTGGGGCTGAGCGTTCCCAAAGTCGTGCTAGTCTCACAGACGTCATTGTTCCTCCAGTTAGAGAAATAACTTAGACATGTGGCAGATATTACCAAGACGGGGGAATAGGCTTAAATTACTCTCACATTTGCCCTGTATAAAAATTCTTCAAATGTGACTCCAAGAAATCTTTGGGAAATGCGAAGTGTTCTCGTTATTGGTCTGTCTGCACATGGGTGTGTTTGTTCATTTATTCTATCACAGATCAAAACAAAAAGAAAACAGGGAAGACTTTGTAATCAATTTTAAAATAAAGTTATGTTTACAAAATAACACCTTATAGGTCTGCATATTATGGGTGTGTTTCTTCATTTCTTCTATCACAGAAAACAGGGAAGACTTTGCAATAAATTTTAAAATATAGTTATTTTTACAAAATAATACGTCATTAGCCTGCACATGGGTGTGTTTATTCATTTATTCTACCACAGATCAAAACAAAAAGAAAACAGAAGAGACTTTGCAATCAATTTTAAAATAAAGTTATGTTTGTAAAATAACATGGAAATCCTATTCGGAAGAATTATCGCATTACATTAGATTAAAAAAAAGAAGATTATTCGATACCCGTTTAAAATGTGTTTTATTGATACTATACATTATTATAGTAGCGATTTTAAATATTTCTGTGTCAAATCAATTCTTGATTTTGTTTAAAATGTTTATGAGAGATATATACGTCTAATTTATCTTTGTTTGAGGAAAACGTTAGTTACTTGAAGTATACAACTGTACAATTTACTCCTATTTCCGAAACTACTTCTGCTGCTGCTACTACTACTACTACTGCTACTGCTACTACTACTACTACTACCACTACTACTACTACTACTGCTACTACTACTACTACCACTACTACTACTACTACTGCTACTACTACTACTACTACTACTACCACTATTACTACTACTACCACTACTACTACTATTACAACTACCACTATTACTACTACTACTACTACTACTACTGCTACTACTACTACTACTACTACCACTACTACTACTACTACTACTACTATTACTACTACTACTACTACTACTACTACTACTACAACTGCAATCACTATTACTATTGTTGCTACTACTACTACTACTACTACTACTACTAATACTACTACTACTACTACTACTACTACTGCTGTTACTACTACTACTACTACTGCTACTACTGCTACTGCTACTACTACTACTACAACTATTACTACTACGTGTACTACTAATACCAAAATACAACTAAACTATTACTATTATTATTAAGTAGTATGAGGAAGTGGACGTAGCTCAAAGTAAAAACGTCTACCCTCATGTGATCCGTTGGGCTATTTCCGGTTCCAACCAGTGATCCACGACTGGTTCATCAAAGGCTGTCCTGTAAGTGGGTAAGTATACGTAAAAGACCTATTGCTTTCAATCGTTAAAAATAGCTTATGTGGCAATAACGAAATACTTCTGAGACCATGAGTCGACATAACCGTGTATTTTACATCCAAAGTGCACCGGTGTGACGTTAAACAAACCAATTTGATCATCATCATTATCATCACCATCACCATCATCATTATCATAATCATCATCATCACCACCATCACCATCACCATCATCATCACCAATTATCAAGTGAGTTAAATATGCATGAATTTTAATAATATTATAAAAAATACACAAAGCGTACTTTTTCTCATTTTTAATAGTAATTGATAACATTGAACTGCTATTCAGCTAAGGTGCAGAGAAGGAAGTTAGTCTGTGGTTACAAACGCCGTGTTTACAAGCCTCACAGATACCCGCGTACGTATCCGCCGCACAGATGGGTTAATTTTTCCTCTTTCATTCCTCACTACCCACGGACAATCACTCTGCCAACTCCATATATTCGTCTCTTGTACCGTTTCGTCAAGAAAATTACATTTCTTTGAAGTAATCAAAGAGTTTATTGTCAACACGATTCGCCCGCGGGCCAGGGACTCTGAATATTGGTTTACGGGTGAAGAGAACACTTATAAATTGATCAAACTTAGCCCCAGCTTCGTGGCGGTTTCATACAGGTATGATACAACGTTCTCCGTGTCGTTTATGTGTCGTTTATTAAAGCGGCTAATTCACTAAACTTTCCAACGAGTTGTGTGTTCAAAATGAACAGGATCGCACGACGTGTTATTTCTAAAGGTATAACATCCCTATTTACTCTGCTGGAAATGCCGGGGCCTCTTTGTCAGATTAGCCGCGATGTAGTAGTAGTTTGTGCTGGAGTATGCGGTACATAATATAACACTATTGGATTAACGAAATCACGCTTGATCGGTAACACGACACAGCGGAGTAAAAATCTGCAACAATAGAATGTATGTATGTATACCTCGTATTCCTGTGTTGTAATCGTGCGGGAGTTTTCTGCTGCTTGCTGCGACTCGTGTGTTTGTATGTATCCGACAATTGCTTCAATTTGTATTTGCTATGAATCGTGTTTTCTGAGATAATACTTTATGTTTGGAGGCACTGACTCGATTTGCCCTTCCACGTGGCTTGGTGTATTTTCACAATTTGTTTCAACTATCTTTTTATTGATCATAAATGCAAAAATGTGTTCGTAGAGTAAATGATATGCGGTTATAAGTATGTTTTCATCGGAGGCATTCTCCCGTTCCACGCACAAGAGATTATGTAGAAAAACAAAGATTCTAATTCGGCGTCTTGTGTGGAATTTTCAAGCTCGGCAGTTTCCGACATTTGTTTTTCCGAAGTTGCGGAATGTATAATAACCTATTAAACGAATGTTGTTGCATTTATATTGGTGTGAATATTATTTTAATGTGATAGCTTGTTTGTGTTATAGTAAAGGTTGCTTTCTTAGTAGAGTGATTTCATCACTGATGTGTGCTAGGCCTACAATATGTATCCAATGATGCAGAATCGCTGTTTATTTTATTTTCTAATTACAAATTAATTATACGATTAAATAGTCTATATTTAAAAAAAAATGACAACAAAATTTATAAGCACTTTACATAACGTATTTTGAAAAAAAAAATGTTTTAGTTTTTTTTTTAATTTGGTGGGTCACAATAAAAAACAATTTTAGTTTTGCCAAGAAATATTATTGCAATTTTTATGTTTGGTTTAAATCATAATTATCTGTTGTTTCAGTTTTTCTCATTGTTCATCCTACCGCAAACGGGAATTTAAATATAATGTTAAAGTATGCCTTTTTAAAAATTTAGGATTTTTCTTTTGTATTTGTTAGGCTCAGATAAAAATAATAGTAAATAAAATGTGACAAAGCTTTTTGATAAACAAACTTACATTTTATGTAAATTAGTAACAGACACATTATTGCGACGCACATCAATAAAACAGGAAACAGAACTGAACAGAACAGAACATAATTTATTTACACTCCGGCCATTCAGCAATGACATGGGAGGACAATGGATGATACTTATTTACAGTGACAAGATGGTATTGTTAACAAGAGAACACAATATACATGTACATGTATTACATTGGTAATAAAGGCTGCAAAATGACTGAATTCGCATCGCAAAAAGAGGTGCAAAATCCTACGATCGCGATTCAATATTTTTACTCATTTTATAAAAGTGCTAATCAAATTCCAGTAGTTGCTTTTCCAAAAACAAATTGCACCCTGATTCTGATAACGTAGTCACAGACAGGATAAATGATGCTATACGCATTAAAACAAACAAGGAAAAAAAAACATTTACGTAATAATTAATTTATATTGTACACTTCATTTCCTCTGTTGGGTAT
>JAUTCZ010027455.1:0-12933 GCA_032273805.1 Melanodrymia brightae | reverse complement strand
ACATCATTAAAGTTAAAACTACTTTGCTGTAAATGTGAACATTATATGCTAGTTTTGTCAACTGACTTCTAAATCCATAGGAAAAATATAGATATCTGAAAATAAACAAATATATATATATATAATTAGCATTGTAATGATACATGTTCAGATACCTGGGATGCAGTACAATATGTATCGCAATACTTAATGTTTCATATTCAATGGGTTCTTCATTCAGTGATAAATAGTCCTTGTTTATAACTTTAATCAAAAGTGAAGTCATGACATAATGAAGCTTAATTACATGTTTTTGAATGTTTTGAAAATAATCTGTTTTAGAGACATTTGGGATCCTGAGGATTTAAAAAAGAAATCATTAAATGATAAAAGTGATGGTGTACATTACTTACTTTTGTCATTTAATGATTTATTTGAAATTGTGTTAACTGTTGAGTGTGCACTTGGGATTTTTTTTTCGTTTGTCAATCAGGACAGTCAGATCAACACTTTGATTCTCGTAAAAATGTTTACTCGCGCAAAGGTATTAAACTTATATTTCACATATATTTCATCAGATTACTGCCAAATATCAACATATACATATAATATCAATGTTCTTTAAAATTTGGTCGCAAACCAATGATAGGCTTTTCATTCATCCAACCGCTAAATGCTCACTCTGTAACTGTTGCATAAAAGTAGACATGCTATATATTGCATTGATAGACATGTAAATTAAAGAGTTTTGTAATTGATGTCAAATGGAAAACTATAATGACATAAATCCAATAAGCGCTGATTAATACTCAATGTGTTCCAGTCGTGTCGTTAAATAAATAAATAATAATAATGATAATAATAATAATGATAATAATAATAATAATAATATAACATCATTGTTAATTTTTTAATTAAATAAAAACAAAAACATTGTTTAATTCATAAAAACTGGCTATAAAATTGAAGAACTGATTTTTAAACATTTGATTAGTATCTGGTAGAAGCTTAAAATAAAACATTTTTACAATAATTATATTACTTTGAGATTAGACAATAAGTTTTATGTGGGAACTGACTAGAACCAAAAACATAAAGATAAAGTTTGTTTGTTTAACAACACCTCTGGAACACATTGATTATTAATCATGTGGTTATTGGATGTCAAATGCATGGTTATATTGACACTTGGTCACAGAGGAAACCAGCTGCTGCTGCATAGGCTACTCTTTATTTAATAACAGGAATAGATCCTTTATGTGCACTTTCCCACAGACAGGATAGCACACACCATGGCCTTTGATACACCAGTCATGGATTACTGGTTGGAATGGGATATAATCAAATGGGTGCCCTGAGGAAGATCGATCCTTTGACCCATCGAGCCACAGGCGGATGCTTTACCGCTGGATTATCCCTCGCGCCCTCCAAAAATATAGTAAACAGTACATTGATTAGTTAATTTTCTGCCTGATCAAATAAACTTTATGTACATTAAGTTTGCTTGAAAAACATACATATGCACATTTAACATTTCTTACCTGTATAGCTAGGTTTCACCAGTTTGCAGCAACATACTTGACAGTCTAGGCTATTAAAAGTAAGCAAAGGTATAATTTATTATTACTACTATTTTTTTATAAAGTATACAAAATCATAAATCGTCATCATGTGATTGTAAATCACATAAAATATAAGTAGGCTTCTACAACGTACAACAAAGACAGATCAGTATTTAGTAAATGATAAAATTTAATGTTATTTATAAATATTAAGCAAATCTTCAATGGGCAACAAGAATTTAGAAGCCCAGTCTTATTAGTATATTTTACATCTCACTGGCCTACAGACAATGTTCTGGGGAAATGTGTTGAAACTTTGTCAACTTCACTCATCAATAATTTATGTGGTTAACACAGTGATTAACACATAGCTTATTTTTACTGCAATTTCATTAATAACGAGAGAATAGTACATGTACATGTATAACAAAATGTTTTTCAGTTTTTTTTCGCTCTCCTAAAAAGCAATGACATCATACAATGTCCACAGTTGATTTATTATGCCGTTACTACATCTGTTTTATTACTATAAGAAATGAGAATAGATCATTCCCTTTTTAAGATTATGGGAATTTCTTGAATAAAAATACAATAAAATTACTTAGAGATAGTTCCAATAGGTGTAGTATTAGAATAGGGATAATATCACTGTGTTACGTTGTTAATATAATGATTTAACAAAAATGTTTCGGATTTTGTGTTAAATCGTTATAGTTAACAACAAAACACAGTGTTATTGACCCCTAAATCTATATAATATATATATATATATATATATATATATAAAATCATCATGAGTGATATATTATCATCATAAGATTGATTCAATTTTGACTAACCATTACAGAATCCACATGTCTTTGCACAAAACTTCTTCATGAAGGTACGTCTGGTATGACACAATCCCCACTCAAAAAACTCCTTACAATGTGACGTTTTACTAACATTGATGCATTTTGGTAAGTCTGTGAATTAAAACAAGACAAAAGTTTTACTAACATTGATGCATTTTGGTATGTCTGTGAATTAAACAAGTAAAAAGTGTTACATCTATGTGAAGAAATCAAAGCTAGTACTCACTACTTGATGCATTAACAAACTTCTGAAAAGACAATAACTAGGGTAACGGGTCACGCATTGGATGGTGTTGTTGTATTACAACACAATGAACAGGCAGCATGGATCTGATACTGGTCTCCTAACAAAATCCATTCAGACATTTGATGCAATCCTGATATTGTCGATGTGGATGATGTGGATTTGGGGTGATCACATATTGCACTGTGCTGTGCTGTTAATTTGGTATCACAGCCTATATGTGGAGTTCTATAACATTACATACACTGTGAATCATCACCTTACAAATAATATATCTATGACCTTGTTGCATTGATCTAGTCAGCTTCAGAGGCATTACATCTTACTTGAAATATGAAAAATAGACATTGCCTGGACATCCACGATTGGTCCATCAAAGGCTGTGGTGTGTGCTATCCTGTCTGCGGAAAAGTGAACATAAAAGATCCCTTGCTGTTATTCAAAGAAGAGTAGCCTATGTGGTGGCAGTGGGTTGCCTCTGTGACCAAGGGTCGATATAACTGTGCATTTGACACCAAAAAACCGTTGATTAATAATCAATGTATTCCAGTGTTGTTGTGAAACAAACACAATTTTTATCAATGTTGAACTACACTTTGACATGAGCATTTCAATGAAAACAAACCTTCATCTTCATCTGACTCTGGTGTTTCAGTTTGTGCAATCTCAATTTCTGCAGAACAAAATTAACAAACACAAAAATAAACTAGCTATATAATATTATAATGGCTACATGTACAATACAGATAATAAGTGACATTTTAGTATGTGAATATTCAATAATAATGAAATGTTGATCATAAATAAAATCTATGGAAGCACATGGTCTCAGACGAAACCCACTGTCACCGCTTCATGGGCTACTCTTACCGAAAAACAGCAAGAGGGCTTTTATGTGCACTATTCCATAGACAGGATAGCACACAACACAGAATTTGATAAACCAGTCGTGTATGGAACTGAAAATAGCCCATAAAATGTTTTGCGCTGTGGTCGATCCTTCGACCCATACCACCAAAGGCAGACATTCTACCTCTAGACTACGTCCCGCCCTGGTGATATCAAACATATATAAACTTTGATTCACTATAGACCTAGACTAGACTAACCTTGGTATTAATTAGTTAGTCAGCTGAAGTGCCAATAAAGCTCACAACTATATATAACTTACCATCATAGTTTATACAGCCACACATCTCCCTCATAAAGGAGACATATTTGAGACATCAATCCTTCTGCATATAGTTCTTATGCAACAATTTTGTTAAACTGCCCCTATGGGTAGGCCTAACAATAATCTATGTGATTCAGTGGTCTCATTAAACAAACCAACATTTTATCACTATTGAACTATATTTCGATTATTATTAGCATTTCAATAAACAAACCTTCATCTTCAGATGGATCTTGTGATTCAGTGCTTTCAATCTGAATACCTGAAAAACAAAATAATACTGTGAAATTCACTTGTTTTCAATGTTGATCTAATTTTCATGTAATTCATGGGCTATCACAGTGAATGAATTTAAGAACACAACGAAAATATAATACATGTACAACAAAGTTTTATTACCAACACAACAACACTACCTTTTCGATCAACGAATTCAAGTACCCAACGGAATGTGTTTTTAGCAAAACTCCGAAAATTTAAGCCCACAAACATTAAGGAATTAACAGTTAAGCTAGCTATATTAAGGTAATGGCTTATAATATACAGATAATAATTGACATTTTTAGCTAACTTAGCTCAGTGCTAGAACATCCACCTTAGCTGTGAGCTTGAAGGATCGATCCTTCTTAGTGGACCAGTTCAATTATTTCCTGTTTCAACCAGTGGTCCATGATTAGTACATCAAAGGCTGTGGTGTGTGATATTCTGTCCTTTTGTGTTAAGCGGTAACAGTGGCATAATGTCATTGTAGCAGTTTACTTCTAAGATCAAATGTCAAAATAACCTTGCATTCCACATCCAATAAAATTATTATTAATGCCGGTGCTTCAGTGGTACCATTAAACAAATAAACTTTGTTTCACTATATTCCAAAACACTTGACTAGCTTTGGTATTAAAATGTTTTGCGCTGTGGAGGATCGATCCAATGCTTCTGCTTACACGAAGGTTTCGTTAGACTGTATCACAGCCAATACAGCCACATCTCCTTCATAAATGAGATATCTTTGACACACCTAATACTTCTGCATTATACATGTAGTCCTTATATGAAGATTTCATTAGACTGTACATAACTTACTATCACAGCTAATACAGCCACATATCCCTAATAAATGAGATATCTTTGACACACCAATGCTTCTGCATATAGTGCTCACACGAAGATTTCGTTAAACTGTACATAACTTACTCTCACAGGTAATACAGCCACACATATCCCTCATAAATGAGATATCTTTGACACACCAATGCTTCTGCATATAGTGCTCACATGAAGATTTCCGTTAAACTGTACATAACTTACTCTCACAGGTAATACAGCCACACATCTCCCTCATAAATGAGCTATCTTTGACACACCAGTCCTTCCGCTTATAACGCTTACACAAAGATTTCGACATGCTGCATGTCTTTTTAACAGGTGGTATCCGCATCCTTTCAGAACCTGCAACAAGAGTGCAACATAAAGCTAGTTTTATATTGTCATTATTTCAAGGTCATCTGAAATTATTTTACTAGAGAACTGTAATTAAAATGCCAGAACGTATACATTTGTACAACTTATTGTTAGTAGTGTTTTCAACAGACAATTTTAGCATGGCACCCCACTAAGCCTTGATACTCCATGCCATTCTGCCCTCATATAGAAAAATTTACTTATAAACAATTTACTAAATTAGAATAAATAAGCATTATATTGAGTCTATAAAACTGGAACATAACTATTATATACTTAAATAGCAGTTTAAATGACAAATGTCCCCTAAAATGTTTATTATGAAAAAAGTGCCCTTTAAATATCCAGAAATTAACAAAATGCCCAGATAAAATTATAGTATTATTTACCATGCCTTGCCCCAATTCTAGGGAAAACACTATTTAGTATATTTTTTCCAAGAGCATTTACTTGCATTTAGTAATTTAAGAGATAAACGTGGTCTGTTTTCTTTTTAGCGGTATGTTGCTATGGATTTGATACTGCTAAATATAAATTAAAACTGCACGCATTGGCATGAGGTTTTAAATGTAGCATTTAGCCGTATCAAATCAACAGTAGCATACAGCTAAAATACAAACCGGCTACATTATCTCCGTTTTATTAAAACCATGTGTTTATGGGTGGATAAAGTACTTGCCTGCACAAACCAAAATTATATACCGGTATATCTTTTTTAAGTTAATATTATTTGTTGGTCATTTGCTGTGACAATACGCCTTTAAAAACATATTATAACATTACAAGTAATTGATGATAATAGAAAGCATGGCAGTACTTACTAAGTATAGACTTTGCTGCTTCATCAACTTCTTAAATAAAAGAAAAGTGTTTCCTTAATATTAAAATCATGCATGGACAAAACAAAATAGGACAAAGAAAAAGGAAATGACTGTTGCCTAAGTTTACCAAGCTCTCTTATACATGTATGACTATCATGAACATTACTGAAAAGATCAATCCTTTAATTTGAAAAAAAAAATTATACGAGTGATATCTAAATCAAAATAATTGTGCTTAAAATAAATATTTTGGTGCTACATGGATTGTGATTAAACATTATTTTGTGTAGGAAAAGTTAATAAAAATGACAAACTATTTGTAATACAATATCCCTCAAGTGATATTTGAGGAGAGGGACATACATGTAGCTAATAACATATGAGCGTCCACCTGAGGCTCGATAGGTCTACATGTAAGGATCCACCCTCCTCAGGCAACCCGTTGGGTTATTTCCCATTCCAAGCAGTGATCCACGACTGGTCTATCAAAGGCCATGGTGTGTGCTATCCTGCCTGTAGGAAAGTGCACCTAAAAATCCATTGTTGTTACCTATCACAGGATGCACCAATGATTCACGATATAAAGCTATCACATGATGAATTAGTGAATCAAATGATATAAAGCTATCACAGGATGCACCAATGAATCACAATATAAAGCTATCACATGATGAACTAGTGAATCACATGATATAAAGCTATCACATGATGAACTAGAGAATCACACGATATAAAGCTATCACAGGATGCACCAATGAATCAAATGATATAGAGCTATCACAGGATGCACCAATGAATCATAGGATATAAAGCTATCACAGGATGCACTCATTAATCACATGATACAAAGCTATCACAGGATGAACTAGTGAATCACAGGATGAACTAGTGAATCACAGGATGAACTAGTGAATCACATGATATAAAGCTATCACATGACGCACCAATGAATCACATGATATAAAGCTATCACAGGATGTACCAATGACTCACATGATATAAAGCTTTCACAAGATGCACTCATTAATCACATGATATAAAGCTATCACAGGATGCACACATTAATCACATGATATAAAGCTATAACAGGATGCACTCATTAATCACATGATATAAAGCTGTGACAGCATGCATTCATGAATCACTGATCCTCCTCAGGGGATGCTTTGGTTTATGTCCCGTTCCAACAAGTGATCCATGACTGGTCTATCAAAGGCTGTGGTGTGTACTATCCTGTCTGTGGGGAAATGCACATAAAAGATCCATGGGTTTGACAAATTGACATCCAATAACCGCTGATTAATAATCAATGTGTTCTAGTGGTGTCGTTAAAAATGCACTCATGAATCATATAAAACTATGACAGTATGCACTCGTCAACCACATTCTGACGAACTTGTGATAGCACTGGAATGAATAGGTTTTAAAATGATTCTTCCGGTTTTAGCATAATCATAATATGTATAGGGTATAACAATTAGCTCTAATGTACCTTTCTCGAGAGATTTCGGTTTTAAAATGTGTCCAGATTGCTGTACAACTGCAAGATACAATACAATAACTTTAATGACAAAGATCAAGTTTGTTTGTTTCTTTGACGACACCATTGGAAACACATTGATTATTAATCAGAGGTTATTGGATGTCAAATGCACGGTTGGTCACATAGAAAACCCGCTGCCGCCACATAGGCTACTCTTTTTTTAATAACAGCAAGTGCACTTACCCACAAAGGATAACACCCACAACGGCCTTTGGTAGACCAGTCATGGATCATTGGTTAGAATGGGAAATAACCAAACAGGTCCCCTGAGGAGGATTGGTCCTTCAACCCATCACACATCAAGCGCACGCTCTTGCGCTGAGCTAGCTGCTATGCCCCGCTCCCTTGAACGGCAAAGGCAAAGGTTACATTATGTTTTGGTAAGGAAGTGTACCTTGATCATATATTTGGGACAGAGAAGTAAATCAACTAATTAGCATCCAGCTACTCACTCTAAAATCAGTGATATTTTGAGTTACATGTATATATAATTACATGAACATTGCTACGCAAATCAAATTCATTATGATGTCCTTATGATTTGAGGTGAGTAATTACTCTCCCACACCTAGCTACACTTGTGCAAATTTATCTTCAGGAGGGCAAAAAATAGCTATTGTAAAAATGGTTTTACCCATCCCAACATTTCCCACCAAACTCCTACCCACCCCACCACTCCGCGACTTACATATTTTAAATACGCACATTTTTACCTGCTGAAATTGTTTGTCACTTTGTGTTTTTTATCTCGACCTAATAATTTGCAGAATTAATTTGGTTTAGACACTGCAGGATTTTATCACCTTTGTTGCTAGATTCCGATAATCCCCACCGTTCCCCAAAGGTTATGTCGTTTTTTATTCCCAATTTTATTTTTAAAAATTCTAACTTACACATGTTGGATATGTTTTGCCAGTCAAACGACACTAAAATACCCAAAGTCAAAGCCATGGGCATCAAGCCAAATTTCAGAAATAAAACCCTGCACTAATATTACTCTTACTGCATAATTCCACAAGAACAGTCAGTTGCTCACCATTCATTTGAAAATGTTAACAACTGCAAGCATGACATGAACTCATGATAACACCACTGGTGAAAATATCACTTTCAAGATACATTTTACTCAATGAAATAAATATATTATTTGACAACAATATAGAATTTTCCTCTATGAATGTGAATGAAAGACTACTTTACCATGGTAGCATTTGTTACATCTCTTGGCACAATGCAAACGCATAAATCGTGGATACCTGTCACATTCTCCTCGCAAAGCTAGCCTCTTACACTCTTTATTGGTATATTTGTTTTCACATTTCACTACAATCAAAATAGAAATAGTTTTCATTAATACTGAATATTTATGTCTTATTTCTCATTTCAGCAAACATTGATAACATGTCAGTAAAACTGTATACTCTGAACACTTTGAACAGCAGATTACAAACTATAATGTCAGAAACCAAAATCAGTTGGGGGTTTTAAAAAGTAGGTCGAAATTGTATTATAAGTGGAACTCATTTGGAGGTGACCATCGCTGAATGAAATTGTTCAATATTAAGCATGCCACTGTAACTGAACAGTCAACCGAGGGATTAAAATTACACCATATTGACCACCTAGCACCCCCCCCCCCCCGCCCCCCACCCCTGATAAAACATAATGTCAGAACTATTCGCGATGTTAAATCCAGTTTTTTTTTCAATAAATGAATGAATGAAATAGGCCTATCACAAAAGATTGCATTTGTGATAAGTGGTTATACACTCAAACTCAATAACGGGGTGCAAATGGTGTCGCCACATAATTTCTCAAATGCCATGCATTTTTTTTCATTAAAATGTCTATCCATCATTTCGTTGCATACATTTCTTAATATGCCCAGTGGTAGATCAGCGGAAATCATTGAAATAGCAGACCTGTGGGCTCTGAAACACGTGATTTGTAATGTTCGTGACTGTCGCCGGTTACACAATGATGACTTCAACCCATTAAATCATATAAACATCAAACGTATTCATTAGATTTCATTCATTGGTGTATCACAATAGTTCTAGGACTGTAAAATACAATACAAATCTATACCATAAACTTATTTATTTCTTCTCAGTTTGTCCAAATACGGTTGTCGCCAGGTTCCACGAAACGTTCATTATATAAAATTGATACGGTCATACACGGTCATACACGGCTGTATAAATGATAAATTACCATTGTAAGAACACCGTTCAATAGATTGATATGTTGGTATTCCGATCAAAATGCCATGCATACTGCGTAACATTCTATTTTCTTTGTATTACCTTAAGAACTGTGTATTTCTAGAGCGTAGAAATAAGAACGAAATGTTCGTGACTACTGGTGCTTCACAGACATGCATGCATATATAGATGGTTTTTTCTTGGGTTATGTACGTCATGATAAGGATGCTATGCAACATATATTATGATGAAAATACCAACCAAAGTGTCGGTCATATTACGTTTTCAGCGAAACGGAAATGTTTGTTACGGAAATGTTCGTGATTTATTTTATGCGAATACTGCATATAACACTAACAGACTTCTCTAGAGTAGTATTACACACGGGTACAATTTGTTTTAACCCGGTCATTTTGCAGCCTGACACATAAATTAGGTAAACATAAACAACATTGTGACTATATTATATATACATGTATTGGTAATTTCCAGTAATATATACTTAAATTTATTACTAAAAGCATTCAATAAATATATGATATGTGTCGTTAATCAAACAGGGCAGTGTTTCTGGGTTAGTTCGGTATATGATGCATCATTGTCCTCGATGATGTCTGATGCAATGCCCTACTTTGACCTGTTTCGCATTTTCATTGCTTTAATGAAACCAGCAGACAAAACAAAATGGCTGTGCAGGTTGTGCTCACCTTTTGTGAACACATTATCATCACTACTTTTCCTGTGATTCGCGATTACATGCCATCTTGCCTTTTGACTGTCATAAGATAGATCCCTTCAACTCTGCCTTGTGCAGAGATACACATTAGGCTCTTTTAAAGGTTTTGTCACTTAGATTTAAAAGTGAGAGACTCTGTGTGTGTTTTGTGGTAAGAAAATGAAAGAAACCTTGTTAGAGACTATGCCTGGAGCACTTGTTGACTTGTTGGTCGAATTCTTCGGTAATGATGTCTTTTGACCATCGGACGTCATATTTACCATGTTGACCTGTTCTGTGTCTTCATCATTCGTCTTTAGCTGTGACTGTTTACTTGGCCCACACAGTCGACCTACAACACAAACAAAGATAAAGTTTGTTTGTTTTAACAACACTACTGGAACATATCGATTATTATTAATCAGCTGTTATTGGATGTCAAACGCAAGGTTATATCAACATTTGGTCATAGAGGAAACCTGCTGCTGCCACATAAGCTACTCTTTTTTTAATAACAGTAACAAATCTTTTATGTGCACTTCCCAGGACAGACTTTGATAAACCAGTCGTATATCACTGGTTGAACAACATAAACAATAAGGCCGGAGAAACAAAATCTGTGTACTCACCTTCTCTGAATATGTAGATCTCTGCCATCTGAATAACGGGGAAGAGTTGAAGTGGGAACGTGAAAAGAACACCGGCAACCAGGCAGATGTTGACCGCGTACGACAAGAACGAACTTGGTGGGATATTAACATTGAGCATTTGAGCAACATCCGGGCCGAATCGGACATATCCCAGAATTCCAAATACCAAGAGCACAAGCGAAAGGTTGATGACGGCGGCATGTAGAAACTTGGCGAAGTTATGTCGGTTCCCTTCCATGCTCGACTCAATAGGAATTACCTGTAATTTACGTCAGAGAACGGAATTACAATTCAACTTTATGGACACGTGGTACAAGATTGGCATCAAATTTCCATGCTTAGGTAGAAAAAGGTCAATTATGATTTTCAAAACTCACAAGAATGACAATTAACAATGCACAGTATGGTAATAAACAACTAAAAAGATTTAATTAGTCTTTCTGGCAACAAAATAAGTTGTATAAATACATTGGACAATAATTATTAATTATACAATGTATTATATTCTATTTTTTTCCACAGAAGAAGTCAAAATATAATGAATTGCACATGTATGGAAAGCTGAACCAAGAAATGTATAATTATGCAAATAACCAGAACATGAAATATTTACTATGCAAATTATTGATTATACTGTGTACTGCTTTGGTAGCAAATGGTTTTGTGTGGCAAAAATATATGCATATAAGCGATTTATGTTATAAACCGATATGCAAATAAGTGGAATCGACTGTATTTTAAATGACAGAAAACTACATTCTGATAAAAGAGTAATTATTACTTACACAACCAATTCCTTCATACGATCCAGTTACCATTCCGAAAAAAACAAGCATTCCTCGCCAGTTGAATAGCTCATAATGGGTGCTCGCAGAAAAATCTGAAGTTAAAGAAAGATGTAAAATATTATTTGGTTAAAGAGAATTAAAAATACATTAAGAAGCTCAACAACTATAAACAGGATATTAAATGAACTACCATTTAATATCAAGTGTATTCAATGAGCTACCATTTAGTATTAAGTTTATTAAAATTAATGAGCTACCATTTAATATCAAGTTTATTAAAAGTGCTACCATTTTCGTATCAAGTTTATTAAATAAGCTACCATATCAAGTTTACTAAATGAGCTACCATTTTATATTACGTTTATTATATGAGCTACCATTTAATATCAACTTAGTTGATGAGCTATTATTTAGTATCAAGTTTATTCAATGAGCTACTATTTTGTATTAAGTTTATTAAATGACCTAACAGTTAGTACCAAGTTTATTAAATGAGCTACCATTTAGTATCAAGTTTATTAAATGAACTGCTATATCAAGTCAGTGTTTATTAAATGAGCTACCATATCAAGTTTATTAGATGAGCTACCATTTAATACCAAGTTTATTTAATGAACTATCACATCAAGTTTCTTAAATGAGCAACCATTTTAAAATGTATATCAAGTTTATTAAATAGCTAATAGTTAGTACCAAGTTTATTAAATGAGAAAATATTCAAACTATTCAACGAAATCGAAATGCAACTCACCAATGAGAAGAAAGATGACAACAGACACCCAGCCAATCATGATTGAGATATTTGCTATGACACTTATAACCCCAAGATGACGAATGTGTCGTAAATATGAAAATACAATGAACATTGGCAACGGCGCCAAGACGAGGTATTTCTTCGACGGCGCTGTAGACATCATAACCGTATTACTCAGGTCAGTCCA
>JAUTCZ010027344.1:0-12940 GCA_032273805.1 Melanodrymia brightae | reverse complement strand
CTGACGTCCAATAACCGCTGATTTATAATCGATGTGTTTCTAGTGGCGTCGTTAAATAAAACAAACTTTACTTTTAAGTAAGCACTGTTTATCAAGAATCTACATTATCTTTCTTTCTGGAATTGCCAATCTGTGTTTTCCCTAGGTCCTTTGTCTGTGATAAATTATCACAGTATTGTTCTGGTGGAAGAACAAGAATGTTATGGTACATAATAGTTTTCACTTGAATTTGAATTGTTGAGGGGTCCTCATTGGTAATCCAACGGATGTCACTTTGGCACCATTGAGCAATTCAACTAACCCAAGATGGCCACTATGATGATCTCCAAAGCATGCGCATGACAAAAACTTGTATATTATTTGACTTCGAACAATGTTTTTTTTTTTTAAACGTCTAACCCATGGTTTTATGGGCCAGTGTATGCACTGGTTTTACTTGGTTCAATGTTAAAATTAGCTGGGGTCAAATAAAAAAGCACTTGGCAAGCAGACATATTTCTATCTGTATGTCTGTGGGTTGTTAGTACATTTCTCTCACATAATTTATCACGAGAAAGCCAGTATATACAAAAACACAAACTATACACAGGCGGGAATCGAACCTACAGCACCGATTAGTATGGCTTTTGACAGTCCAAGACCGTAACGGTTCGGCAAAACCAGATCTACGTTTTACATCCCTTTCGGTTTCACTGTACAGCAAAGCAAACAAAAAAACCTTGACCACGATGCTGCCAGTGTTCAGAGTCATTGCAATTTGATGACGTTTCATGACCACAGGGCATGTCAAGAAAACCCATCATTATCTACAATGAGTCCACCACAAAGAAGCCGGAAAGCAGAAGAAATCATGTTCCTACCTTTTAAAAAAATAGAATTACTGAATCTGCCAAAGGCAGGATGATGATCATTATGAAGACATTCAGCCCAGCATGTGCGGCATGCGTTACACTGCAATCAGTCGGTCTTGTTCCTATGTGCTGCACATGATTAATACGTCCACGTCGTGCTACGCTATTTCAAGGTCAAAGAAACCCGCCGGCTGATGACAAAATGTGTGAGTTAATAATTAGGATGGAGAATATACATTGTTCAAGCAAGAAAATCAGGAATCTTAGTGTTCTGGTTTTTTTTATTTTAGGTGCTTGATTCGCGCGCGTATCGTTGTTCTAAAGGTGAGGACAGACGGCGAGCGGGCGGCAAGTAGATGTCAAGCGGTACGCGAGCGACATGCCGTAATACTGAACAGACAAATTGTTTATTAAAGTCTGACCTCAGTATTAAAAACACTAGTAGCAAATGATCTTTTATATGCACTTTCCCGCAGACAGGAAAGTACATACCACGGCCTTTTCTAAACCAATTGTGGTCGCTCGCTGTAAGTGGAAGTGCATCTACCCATTGAGACTTGGGGAGCACTCGCTCTACGTTGGAACGGATACTGGGTTTAAAAACCTCATATTCACCAAATGGGATTCGAACCAAGTACCTACCAGTCTTAAGCCCAATGTGTTAACCATTGCGCAACGGAGACCGATATGAATACTAGTCACTAGTAAGAAAGATATTTAAACAATACAATCAGTTTCTAACAAGATTTCATAAAATACTGGTTCGGTGTTTTCCATAGCTCTATTCATTATAATAATTATCATGTTTTACCACCACAATAAATCGGAAGATGTTATCTTGCGCATGCTCAGATAAGCTGATCATTAAGTCATATTAGAGAAACAGTTAAGTTAAGATGTCTAGACGGATAGATACGCCTTGAAGTAATGGTCCTGTCCTTTACTGCATGAATTGTATTGATTGCGTTATTGTGTCTGAAACGTAACATGGTGAAGTCTCTCTGTTTAGCTGGACGAGGTGTTAAGTATGGACATCGAGAAGATGAACAAAAGATATCAAAATTATACCGATTAGGCTGTCCAAATAGAAATATCAAATTGATTCAATGTTCAACGTACATCTACTACTCTCGACATCGGCTTTGTTTGCTATAAAATTAATATAGATTATTAATAAGTAAGTAATGACATAGAACCCGATATAGAAATTGTCGTTGCTTTTGTTACAGAAATGTCGAGTTGTAATATAAGACTCTATGTTAAAAATAGTTTTAGGCGCGCACTTACGGTGGCATTCGTCTTAAAACTCGGGGGTGGGCCTTTAATAAATATTGGCATCAAACTATTACCATCGTCTATAAACATCGGATGTATAGAAAGTCAATGGAACTAACAACCATCAAGGAATCAAAATGACAGTCATTGTCTGTTACAGAAAGTCGATGAAACTATTAATCATTAGTCATCACCACTATTATCAAAGTACGTTGTAAAAAGTCTATGGAACTACATGTATTAACTAGCCAACCACCATTTTATCATTGTCTATTGTGTAAAATTGATGGAATCATAAACCATCAAACCATCGCCATTATAATCAACCTCCATTGTAGAAGCTCTATGAAGCTATCACCTTTATGACCAAGGTACGTTGTAGAACGTCTATATAACTATTAACCACCAAACCATAGTCATCACAATCAACGTATGTTTTACAAAGTCTATAGAACCTTAAACCATTAACCACCAAGCCATCGCCATTATAATCAACATAGTGTTGTACAAAGTCTATGGAAGTATATAAACCATCAAGTCATCACCATTATGGTCAATGTATATTGTAGAAAGTCTATGAAACTATTAACCAGCAAAGCATTACCATTTTATCATCGTCTGTTGTTTAAAATCGATGGAACCATTAACCATCAAACCATTATAATTAACTTATAACAATAAACAATTATTGTATAACGCTTATAAAACTATTAACCATAAAACTATCACCATTATAATCAACTATTGGTGTAGAAGGTCTATGGAACTATTAACCATCAAGCCATCTTCATTAGGCATCACAATCATCGTCTGATATGGAAAGTCGATGAAGCCATTAAGCGACCATGTACAAATTGTTATAACAGGATTTTAACTTCACTTGTTTACCTGGAATTATTTTACTTTTCGAGGACAAATTGGAAATTCTACTCGTTGAAGATAATGTGTTTGCAGGCAATGATTTCCCGCTGGATTGCCGTCAGTTCATTTATCAATCATTATGTTTTGTATGCTTCGGAGTCCGAATGATCCACAAGATTCTGTCACATGATATTGTATTAAAGCCCATGTGCTTATTTTCTTTTGAAATCTCCAATAGATGACTTGGAGAAGGCATGTACGAATAATTGGATTTTGTTTGTTTTTTCTGGAATGAAACGAATGACCTCGCATTGATTTGCTTCGTTTTGATACAAAGGGAATGAGATTGTAGTAGCCTATAGAAGATTAGTCGTCATTTTAGCGCAAAAAGCGAGATCACGTGACGAAGGAGTAAAGCGAGTTACACGCAAATAAGCGTTGTTAACAGAATACCTTGCTTCTATATAATTGCATACATGTATTAACATAAACAGAATAAATATCAAAATGGCATTACGTAAAATTGCTTGTTTTAGGTCGTGCGTATACCTTTTCAAAATACAAATACAAATAGTTCGAACACTTCTAAGGTCATTGCAGATGCAGCAGAGCGGAAATATCTGGTGCTAATATCGGTAATAGGGTCAATGGATTTTTGTGTGAAATATTTTGTTACGATATAAATTATTTAAGGCTAAAGTTCAGTTTAATACGACCATTTACATAAACAATTTTATTTTAATATAGTAGACTTTAAAATATACATCCTTATCATTTTTTTCCTAATTTTATCTTTAATGCCAGACGATTTTTTTATTCCACGAAACCAAGTCAAGCCACAGCAGGTTGATATTGATTTTAATTTAAACAATGTGCTATTTAGGTGTTGGTATACGTTATGTCGTTTTTTAAATTTAAAACGAAATATTTTTCCATAACAAATTATCACGCTATGTGATGACCAATCATCAAACGGACTACTTCGCTATGTACCTCATTTCATTGAATCGAATCGATGTATATGTGTACTGACCAACGAACGGACGGATGGATGGAGAAACTAAGAAAGGATGGATTGAAGGAAGGAAGGATGGATGGATAACAGGACGGACGTAAGTATGAGTGAACGGACGCAAGAAAGGACAGATGAATTGATGTATTGAAGACCGAATAATGAAATGATTGATGAATGAATACCGACAATTGGGTGAAAGGGTAATCACCTAGGAACTATTTTCGATAATGAACTACAGTGTTGCCTACACTACTATACAATGTGCAGCTGTGGCTGATGAGGAAGTCACGCCTTGTCATACACCAGACTCACCAGGGACAAACGCTGTCTCCAGTGTTTAGCGTGGGTGAATTTACATCATAATGGTCTAATCTTCATCAAATAGCTAGGGGTATGTAGCTCAGTGGTCAGAGCGCCTGTCTGGAATGCGTGAGATCAAACGATCTAATACCCACAGTGGACTGTAGAGTTTTCCCAATCCCCACAGTAGACGGTTGAGTTTTCCCAATCCCCACAGTGGACGGTTGAGTTTTCCCAATCCCCACTGTGTAGGGAAAGTGTATATAAAACATCCCCGTTCCAACCATGCAGTTGTCAACGACTGGTACATAGGATGTTGTATGTATACGTTATTCTGAATAAGATAGTGCATAAAACATATCCCTTGCTGCAAATAAAAAAAGAGTAGCCTATATGGAGAGAGCTGGCTTATGAAGCAACGATTATGTCGAGATCATCACTCTGGGTTGGAGCTGGTACTGGAATTACAAATCCTATATTCCAAGAACCAGATACCAACCAGTCTGAAGCCTGATACGTTAACCACAGCGTTACGGAGAACGGTAGGTCTTAAAACTCGAGAGTGTGCCTTTAAATCCTTGTGGACGTAAACAGCCTCAGTGCGTGATTTGCTGATTATTCGCTATGTCGTCTGCTGTTACTCATTAACTATTAGTATTAAACACACGTTTTGGTCAGCCGATGAGCCTTACGTTCAATAGTGCGAGCGTTCTGCTAACGAGACAAAACATTTTGATGCTGGTGTTTGCATCTTACATCAAATGAATGTGATATGATAGTACACAATCGGTACCAGTCACATAGTTCACGAGCGCTCGCCCTATTGAACGTAAGGTTGGTCTTCGTGATGGAACGTACAACAGTACGTGACGTCATACTGTGGAACCCAATCACAGATGTGAAATTGATATTATGCATATTGAGATTATACGTCACAGATTATCTCGTTAGCTGATATCAAGTAACACGTTCTTTGAATGGCCAGCTAATTCGGTGAAAATCTGACGGTGAAAACAAAGTTCGCCAAGTGTATTTTGAAAATAGCCAAAAGTACAAAGCCAGTTAGTTATAACGTATGTCAGTGCTTATATCCAATTAAGGATCAAGCACGTCTATCATAGATACGCAGTCAAGCTGCCTCGACTGCCTATCAAGAACAGAAGTTAACGATTGGCATCAGAGAAGAAACCCACTATTCCTATTTAATGTGTAGCAACGGATCTTTTATATGAACGTTTCAACAGACAGGACAGTACATCCCACGGCATTTGTTAGCTAGTAGTATGGCACAGGCCGGTGTAAGTGGTGTACACATACCCATTGAGCCTTGCGAAGTGCTCACTATGGTTGGAGCCGGTGTACAAGGAATAGAAGTCCGTAGGTATAAATATACGAAACAATGTATAATGCTATAGGACCTAAATACCTAGTTCAAACCAGACTTGTATAAAGCACATAGTTGTATTGCGTTTGTCCTTACATATTCCAGGACTCGTTTCATTCCCTAGTTTTATTTTATTACTTAACCCATTTTGTATAATATATTTGTTCACAGATGTGTGGTGTAGGAATATAGGTCCGACACAATGTAAAATGCTATAGGACCTACATACCTAGGAATCCTAGTCCAAACCAGACTCATTTACTTCAATTTTAGGCCTGACGCAATCAAATTTATTACTATTATTATTATTAATACTACTATTACGTTATTACTAAATACTAAATTCCATAGTCATATTACCCCCACCAACCCCCTCCCCTGTCCTGGACACATCCATCCGGGATCTCGGAGGATGTGCCAACGACAGACGTGCTTGAACCGTCAGTGGATGTAAGCACGTGTCAAATGGTTGATTTATTGAACCAGACTTGTATCAAATACATAGTTTTATTGCGCTTTTTCTTACATTACATCTAGGACTTGTAGGTAATAACTCGTTTTATGGATCAAACTATTTGATTCATTCCGTAAAGATCTATTTTATTATTTAATCCATTTTGTTATGCTATAACCGGACTTTCATTCCGGCCGGACTTGCGTTCCTTTTACACCGGACTTCCACTCATTTTACACCGGTACTGCGACACAGAATCCATTCGCCTTGAGCGGGATTCGAACCCAGTACCTACCAGTTGATGACAGGTGGCTGTTCAAGCAGGTTTCACTGTATCTTTTCTTATCTACAGCATACTTAGCACGTGGGCTAATGTGGGATCAAGACGTGCTGAATTACGGTCTAATAATAGAATTTTCAATCAAAACAAAAAAAATCAGAAGGAATAATAATATTTCTTTATTTTTTTAACTGAAATATATGTCATCTCAAATTTATGCACATTGTGAGTGTATGGAAATATCCATTTTTTCTCTAAATATTGTGCACATCTAGCCTCTCTACAATGAAAGTGAAACAGCAAGATAAATGAAGACTTCAAAATAATATATATGTACATGACACAATGAATCGTATTTCAATCATTATAATGAATATCACATTGTGATAACTATTGTCGGAAAACTAAAACAAAAGGTAGTTATATTAAACGATGTTCATCATTTTGATTGTACATGATCTATTTGCTTGTCTAGAAGACGAGGTACACGCTATATTGAAATAAATTAGGATTTTGGTTGCGAGAAAATGGGGATATGGAACATCAATAAAGGTTTTTCTGGGGTTATGCGTATTAAATTGTCTATTTTATAGATGCTGTATGCGATACAAAGAAACTAAAAGTCGTACAATAACATAGCTGCCTGTGTGTGGGTGTTCTTAATATGTTCTAAGTTTTGAGTGTAAGAACAATCTGATGTTGCGCATTCTAATATGAATGGATTTCTTGGCATAATTTACAAAATAGTCTGTCTTGTACGCAAGCCAGTTAAAATCGCCAAATTAAAAAATAAATTAAGAAAAATCATTTTACATATAATATGTCGAGCTGCTTACATTATTCTTATATCCAAAAGTGTTACCTCTCTTCCAATTATATTGACCAAAAGTAAAGTTATATCTACAAACAATAATAATATGCTCACTAACAACTTGAATCGACAATAATATAGAATTTGTGTTAGCCTTAAATGGGCTTCCGTGTTTGAGCAAGTAAATCAACACCGATAAGACTATCTAAAATAGTCGCGTAATTCAGGCTATGCGCATGACAAAAAATATACCACAGTACGCATAACAGGGATATGACTTTGACGCACGATATGAAAGATAGCTGATGGTGCTTGATAGCCAGTTGTCGAATTCCCGCCAACCATTTCACTTCGTGGGTTAAATTACCGTTAAAAAGTCAATTGTAGTCACACATAGTCGTGAACGAACCAATCCTTTGGCAAGCCTACATATGAAAAAAGGCTCGTATTCATAAATACCCGACTTAGTACATATTGGACAATGAAGTTTCTCATTGTACCACTACTACAACTATACAATCTAATACGGTATCACAAAGAAAAACATAGCCTTTTTTTTTAAATATGATTTTTAAAAAATAAGAAAATTTTTAAAAAATCAAGAAAAACATTACTGTTTCAACGTTTGTAAAATTAATAAAATGCATTACATCAAACACAAAATGTTTGACATTGAAACCAGTCTCATTAATTATTGTTTCAATCTGTGTAAAACTAATATAATTTATTACATCAAACACAAAGCGCTTGGTATAAAACCAGTCACATTATTTTGCCCTATAAAATATAATGCAGCAGTATAATAATATCTAAACACCTCACCCCGTGACAATTTCAAAAACATTTTTGTGCTGGGTCAATGCCAAACATTACAACCTTACACGACCAATGTTCATATAATTATTTGCGGTACTTTATAATTTAACCAGTTACACTTCTTTACTAGACGTATAAGTGGGGCCTATTTTCAAATATATCTAGTCTTTCATTTCAAAACTGGTTACATTTACATTTGATAACAGGTTACATTATAAAACTGGTTACATTTAATGTTACATTTTCAAACTGGATGAACTCCAAATGTATTAATATTTTCAGTTATATCTGAATCAGCTCCAAATCACCTTTAAACGTTTAAACTAGAAACTCGTAGCTAGATTTGATACAATTTTACTCTTATTCAGGTCTGATATTATGTGGTGTTCGACCACATTTAAATAGTTAAACAAGAATCCCGTGACTGAATCTGATATCATTATGCAGTGTGTAACTACCTTTAAATAGTTAAAACTAAAACATGTGACCGGTTCTGATAGCATTATGCAATGTGCAACTACAATTAAACAGTTAAACTAGAAACTCATTACCAAGTTTGATAGCATTATTCAGTGTGTAACTACCTTTAAATAGTTATACTAAAACATGTGACCGGTTCTTGTAACATTATGCACAGTGCAACTACCATTAAACAGTTAAACTAGAAAATCGTGACCACGTTTGATAGCATTATGCAGTGTACACAGTTAAACTAGAAACGCATAACCAGGTTTGATAGCATTATGCAGTCTATCTTAAACAGTTAAACTAGAAAATCATGACCTTACAATTAAGACAAACATTTCGTGAACAACAAAAAAAACAAAAAAGTGTTACCAGTTTCTCTGCAAGAAGAAAAACCCTAATTCAACGTACATGTAATTGGTTTTTGCAAGATGTTATCATATATTTGATTGGTCCAGTTATTTTGAGATAAAGGAATTCGGTGGCTACTTTATTGAAACACAATACACAAAATAAGTATACGACAATATGACACCATCGGAAATAAGTGGCAATGCAGTGAAGGAATGATAATTATTTTAGGAAGACTGCAGCATCATGCAGCGTACAAAAATAGTCTCAACATAATTTTCACGTATGATTAATATATTCTATTTTAGCTACTTTAAGTGGAATGTTTATGGACGTGAGCAAATTGAGGAAAGGATGGGGCGGGGGTGGCAGACTGTGTTATGATTTATATATTAGTTAAATAATTGAAAGTCGATAAACTGCCTTTAAAAAAAATAAAACCAAAAACATGTATAATTATATGAAACTGCGACAAGTCTTTATCAATGGGTTGGGGGTGGGGTGTGGGTGGGGATGTATGTATGCAACAACGCACGTATAAATTGAATAAAGCTTTGGTTTGTTTAAATGCGACGAGAAATTAGTAGAAAAGTAATGAAAAATGTCGAAATATAGTTTCCGTTTGTATTGCGTATTTCCCGATATGATTCACAGCGCACCAGCTTTTTTTACCGGTATCTATTCATATGATGTTGATTATTTACATGCATAACCAAATGCATGACAAAGCGACAGTACAATTGACGTCCATGCGTATGTAACACTATTAGCACTGTCTTGTCGGTATATAAAAGTGTTTTTTAACCGGAATGTGTAATGCTATGGAAACGAATGGATCCAGTTATAATCTAATATATACATAAACAATAGTAATATGCGAGGCATGGTTATCAGATGCTATTGGTTGATAAAATATGAATAATTATGACGAGCTATAAATAAACTGAGATAAAAAGAATAATTATCTGTTATGTGTGAGATAGACTGGATTGCCTGTCCTTTGCGATCAGCGAGTCGCTGCGCAGCAATTCAAGGACAGAAAGTTCAGTCTATTTGTCGTCAGATTTATGTGACGTCATAAACTATGACATAACGCTCGTGTTAATGAGTTAGGGTATCTACACACACTTACAAAATCACTTTGATTCTAATGGGAATATAGTTTTAATTTATTTTTCACACACCGCTCGTTTGCTTTCTCGCTCACATAGCAAAAATAATATTTAAAATAATTTAAACATGATAAATGGCATGCACAGTACATTACTGTGTTGGGGGCTAGAGTAAAAATCTAAACCTGGTGACTAGAACCTAGAGTTTTATAACGACATTGTTTTTTGTTTTGAGTAGATTACATTCCGTGTCTCAAATAAAGTAGGACGGTATTCATAAAACTTTTAAAATCTAGTCTCCAGGTTCAGACTTTAGTCTATACTCAAGGGAAAATATCCACATCTATACCCAATAGTGTATGAGCATAGTGGATAATGCAACTTAAACACTGTTTTGAAATAAGTTTTATGAATGGGTGATAAGGCTATATTTTTCCATAATAAAATTAGATTTAATCAACGTATTTATTGAGCATTTATATTATGAGATTTAATACCGTAAATACTTGATTACAGCTCGGGGAGTGTGAGAGGTATAATGATTGGTTCAGCCAGGAATTATTCGCAAGCCAGTGTAAAAGGAATACAAAGATAAAGTTTGTTTGTTTAATGACACCACTGGAACACATTGATTATTAAATCAGCGGTTATTGGATGTCAAACTTCGAAGGTTATATCGACACTTGGTCACAGAGGAAATCTTTACACAGGTATGATAGCACACATGCTGGCCTTTAAGAGACACATCGTGGATCACTGGTTTCCTCTGTGACCAAGGTTCGATATAACCATGTGTTTGACATCCAATAACCGCCGATTAATAATCAATATGTTCCAGTGGTGTCGTCACATAAACGAACTTTTAGCTTATAGTTGGGCAAATTTGTGTAATATCTCATCTTATGGATCAGACTATTTGTTTTTTTTTCCCGTAAAGTTTCATCTTCATATTTAACCCATTTCGATATTAGAGGATTTTAAGATCCATTGGATTTGTATTTATTTTACACCAGCTGCTCTTCAAGATTCCGGGTTCAGTTTTTTGTGTGCTTCATATGCATAGTTCGACCGGCTACTACTCGAGATTGGTGTATTCGAAATTTATCTATTCAAGACCCGCGCTGTTATCAAGTATTTACGGTATTGTCAGCGTAACTGATGATGAAATACATGTTAACAATGGAATAATCTTTTGGAGGATATTCCAATAATTATGTATGTGCGATAGATTTGGGACAAAAATATAAAAATATACAGTATCACTTGGGGCAGAAAAATGAATATGATATAACAGTTGATACAATGGAATCAATTTACAGATTCAACCAATATTTTGGCAATAAGCAATTCATTTACAAGCATTTTTTACATACATAAAGTGGCTTTTGTGAACATCGTGTCAAATATCGACGACAAAATTTGATGGTGTTAAAACAAACATCGAATCGTATTATGGCGTAAAATCAATTCGGGAATTTCCGTAAGGAAGGCCATTTCCTTATATTTAATAATAGCTCTAAGCCATTTAATAAATTCAATATCATGTTTGGGTTTTTTCGAGACTAAATTGACCTATCTTACGTAATTTGCCGAATCGACAGTACGGAATTATCCGAATCAACTATATTGTGCCAACAAAATATAACATGTATATAATGTACAAGTTTGCATCACCTGAACCCAAATGTTTAAAACTGTCATGCACTTTATATTAATACTATTCTGTGAATTTTACTAATTTTACCTTCATTTTCGGTGATTTTGTTTTTGAAAACAATCCCAAACCCCATTAGATTACAATATATTATTAATAGTTTACCATCAAAATACAGGTGTAGTGGTTAGACTACTGGTAGGTACTGAGATCGAATCCCGTTAGAGGTAATGGGATTTTTAATCGCTGTATCGGTTCGAACGTTAGCGTGTGCTTCGCAAGTCTCAATGGGTAGGTAGGTGTACATCACTTACATCAGCCAGTGTCCCACTACTGGGTAGCAAAGGCCGTGGCATGTACTGCCATGTCTGTTAGACAGTACATATAAAAGATGCCTTGCTACTTATCAAATATGTGTAAAGAATTTCCTCTATGATACAGTCAGTCAGTCAGTCAGTCAGTCAGTAAGTCAGTCAGTCAGTCAGCTTTAACCCTTTTTCAGGGTTCAAATATGTTATACAGTCAACTCTCGTTATAACGGCCATTTTTGTGCTGTGCTTGCATTGCCGTTATAACGATTTCGCGCCTTTTTGTTGCTGGTGTATGTGACGTTAACATTTGGATCAAACGTTTTGCCGAAACACCGTGTAATATATTTAACCTGCAGGGACTTGGGTTTATTTTACTGTTCAAATCTCACTCTTATGGTAAAGGTAAAACGAGTCAAATCCATAGGATTCTATTTGAGAAAAAATACAACAGTACGTATTATTTAGTATAATTATTATCTTACAGGTAATGTCACATCATTATTTTGTATAACATTCACGGGCATGTATCACGCTAAATCTCATACACATTAAATTATAATGATGACGCTATTTATGTGTGCAGTGTCTTATCTATACGAAAGTTGCACGTTACATATATAGTATCTACAGCAACAGTTTATGAGCAAGACAATAAGTTCACATTTGATTCTTTCACACAACATTTTGTTAGAACCTTAAGTTTTCAGAACAGTAATTAGTTGTTCATAATAATGTATTTACATCTAACATAACTTCCGTGTACGAAATTTAAAAATTAATATTTACAACTGTGCAGTTAAAGCCATTGGTTCGAGTTTAAGACGGAATTCAACAAGCATGGCATATTACGAGCTCTTTAGGTGTGTCACCACTGATAAATTCAGTGGTTCATGTGTGTCATGGTTTTGTTAATAAAACTATGGTCTCTCTCTCTCTCTCTCTCTCTCTCTCTCTCTCTCTCTCTCTCTCTCTCTCTCTCTCTCTCTCTCTCTCACACACA